>JAODAL010073787.1:0-14613 GCA_025379985.1 Phyllomedusa bahiana
GGTTTTTTGCCCCCTCTGGAAAACACCAAGCAAATGGGCTGAATGGAAGGGGGGATTAGCTCAAATAAACAGCTTTTAGCGGGGAAACACTGCAAGCTTTATTTGGCACAGTCCACAAACGGGAAAAATAAATGGCAGGCTTGCTTCACCCCAAAACAAAAACATACAGCAATCACAGTCTCTGTGACAGGTACAGTACCGTACTCCGTTTTCCAGGGTTAGAAAACCGCATGCAGGTCTCAGGGTTACCAGGGTTGCTCCACTGAGCAGTTTGGACAGGTAGGGAACCACACCCCCTATCACCTGAGCCTGCTGGCCTTATATCTGCCTGGTAAGCCCTGGCCTGAAATGTGGGAGCAGTCATCCCATCATCCCACCCAACTCTTTTGACTGCTCCAGTAAAAGCCTGACCCGGATAACGGCATTGCTGCCATACTACTAATATAAGCATGTCAGTGGCCTATTGCTGCTGACACCAAAATGAATGGGCTTTACTTCCGACCTCAGGCAGAACGGTGACACATATCGTCCGTCCACAATAGCACCTTATGCCTTCCTACAATAGATATACTGTATGTCTTTTTTTTCAGCCTTAGAAGGGGGAATATTTCTCCTTGGGGAGAGTACCATATAGGCGTGTGGAGTGTTGAGATTGCCTTTTCGCCCTCCACTAAGCATCTGCATATCACAAGGCATTATGGGAAAGGAGCTGAGAAGCTCAAGTACCCTCTTTTAGATGTAACAAATCCTTAATTTGCTTCTGACTCACTGAATATTTAAGAAGCAAAGGGATATCAGTCAAACCAGTATCACTCATCTACAGACAGCTGTTTCAGGGTTTTGCATCTCATCAGCGTAGAGCAGAGTGATACTGGCAGGCTGGGTGGGAGGCAATGAGTGGCTCAGAAAGGGGAATACACCTATATGGTGGTCTCCCCAAGGAGAGATATTCCCCTTTCTGAGCCACTCATTGCCTCCCATCCAGCCAGCCAGTATCGCTCTAGTCTACACTGATAGAGGGGAGAAACCCTGAAACAGCTATCTGTAGATGAGTGATACTGGCTTGGCTAAAATCCCCTTTGCTTCTAAAAAATTCAGTGAGGCAGAAGCATATTGAGAATTTGTTACATCCAATAGAGGGCACTTTAGCTTATCAGCTCCTTTCCCATAATGCCTTTTTTCAGCCTTCAAACCATGTAACTTTGTATGTCCCAGTTTGCGTTGGAGGTTCTGTAAGGAGTATGCTGCCCTATTTTTTCTGTTCAAATATTACTTACAATTACAGCAATAGTGTGTAATGGGCCTAAAAAATATTTTTAAAAATTATTTCAAGAAGGACTTTATTGCGCCAAATCAAAACATACAGGAAAAAAGTGAGCAGACTTGTACCAGGAAGAACTCCAGAGGAACTGCAATCTTGAACCAGGAGCAACGCCAATGGAACTGCAGACTTGGACCCAGAGGAATGCCAGAGGAACTGCAGAATTGGATCAGGAAAAACGTGGAGCAGGAATCCAGATGTCGAGAGACACAGAGCAAGACCCCAGCTTGCATTCAGATAACTCAGGCCCTGTCTGACAGCAGAGGCTGGTTTTAAAAGCCAGTATGACAGGGAAATTGGTGTCAGCAGGCCATCAGGTTAACATGCTTACTTGTAAGGAGAACATTGAACCTCCAATACATCAGCCCCAGGGTCAAAGGAATGTAGTAAGCAAGACACGATCCTTACAGTAACCCCCCTCCCCCCTTTTTTATGAGGGGTCTCTGGACAATCAACAGGAATAGCAGATTCCAGAGTAAGAGAGGGGTCACCCGTAGCAGCAGATTCTGGAACAGGAGGCATGACATCAGGAGCAGTGGATTCTGGATCAGCAGGAGAGTCATCAGGAGCAGCGGCTTCTGGACCAGCAGGCGTGTCGCCATGTGTGTTGTCATTAGCAGCTGATTCCAGATGAAGAGGCATTTTTACCGGGAGCAGCGATATTATATGTGGGCAGCAGACATGTCCCCCACGAAACCCAAAAAGATTTCCCGGGCAAAGAGGGGGGCCCCAGGTCATTGTTTGAAATTTTTTTTTGGGGGCAGCCCCTCTTTTAAGGCCCCAACTGCCAAACCCTTTTTACCATTCAAACAGGGGGTTTAAAAAAGGGTTTAAAAAGCCAAAACACAGAAAAAGGCCCCTTTGTCCTGTGGGTTCCCTTTTTTTTTGGCCCACACCCTTTTTTCAAATTATGTTTCAATAAGGGCTTTATTGCGGCAAATCAAAAAATGCAGGGAAAAATGAAAAAACAGTCCATGAAATGTTTAAAATGGGGGGTTTCCACGGGTGAGGGGCATTAGGTTTTCAAACCCGTTCAAGAAGAAACAAGTGAGCGGACTTTTTAACAGGAGGGAAAACCAAAGGGGAAATGCAAAACTTGGACCCGGGGGAATTTTGGAAAAAATCCTTATGCCCCGAGAAACAAGCAAAAACCCCGCTTTCACTCAGAAAAAAATCAGCCCCTGACGGGCCCCAGCAGAGGAAATTTTAAAGCCAGTTGAAAAAGGAAACGGGGGTCAGTGTAATGCTTTAGGTCAAATTTAACCATTGTCCTGCTGGGCCCGGCAAGGGGGAAAACCGCGCCGCCCCGCTGAGCAAAAAAGGCTGCCCCGCGCGGGGATCGGGGAAAGGGGGTTGGGAAAAAAAAGGGAAGAAAAATGATTTCTTTTTTTACCCGCCCCGCCTTTTCCTATTTTTAAAGCCCCCCCAAAAACCGCCGTATGTAAAGGCCCCCCAAGCCTCCTATTTAAAGCCCCCCTAACCTGCCTAAATAAAGTCCCCCTTTTTTGGATGGGAACAAAAGATTATTTATGTTGGGTCCTTTTTGTCTCTATTTTTAAAATTTTTAGTTAGTATATACTTCACATATACATATATAAAATTAAAATTAAAAAAATAGGCCCCTTTCTTAATTTTAGTAAAAGCATGTTTAAAAACTGTATGTATACCTTTTGTCCCTTAATTTTGTTAAACAAAATGGCTGCCTGTAGTATTTTTATAGATCGTCGTGTTAAAACCAAGAGGCGCCTTTGGTTTAGAAGTTTCCCCTTTTGTTTTAGACATTTCCTGAAGCTTTTTGAGGAAAAAGGGGTCCATAGATAAGGTTTTTCCAATAGACCCTCACAGCCAATTTCATGTTGATGCCCTTTTTTTATTTTACCCCATTTGCAAAGAGGTATAAAAAAAAAACCCCCTTTTTTGAATAAAATCAGAAAGCCCCTTTCCCCAGCAAAAAAGGGCAGTTGTGATTTGTTTTCTCGGGGGCAAAATTTTTTTTTTTTTTAAGATAATTTGAACCCCCACAAGGGAAAAAAAAGGGCCCCTTTTAGGCTTTCTTTTCATTAAGATGGCGGCCCCAAAGGGGGGCACGGGGTTTGATTTGATTTATTAAACCGAAAAACTGAAAATGGTGGGGGTTCTACTGGCGGACGCAGTGAGAGATAAAAAGGGGCCATCCTCTCTTTAATATCTGTCCGGGGGGAAATAAAGTTTAAGCTTTTCTTGTTCGGGGGCAAATTTTTTTTGTCTAGAGGGGAGCTGTACTATGTTTCTTTTGGTTTTTGTTAATCACCCCTGAAGGTCAAAAAAGTTTGGCCCCCGCTATTGAAACCCTTTTAAACCCGTCAATTAACTCCTTTTTGGGGTATTTTTTTTTATGGGGTATTGAATTTTTTTTGGGAAATGATTTTTAAAGCAAAGTGGAAAGCAAGGGGGTTAAGCGCGAGGGGAAACACCAGGAGCCAAAAGCCCTAGAGGTCCTCCGTGATTTATTAAAAAATTTTCCCCCATGGGGGTAGAAAACCGGGAAATTTTTGTCTCCCCAACCCAGTAGGAGACGGTTTTTAGCTTGGGGTTGGGGAGAAAAAGCATCTTGGAAAAATTTAGAATTCATTTTTATGGTGGAATCATGAATTCAGGCTTTCCTTGGGGTAGAGGGAAGGGTGTCCGTTGGGCCCGAAACGTTTTTTTTTTTTTTAAAAAATTTGATACAATTTTCTGTTCCTTTTCGAGTCTGTCATTTGTCTTTTCAGGGTTTGATAAATGTGAATGTTATTTTAGAAACCCAAAAAAAACAAAGAAGTTTTTGGGAAGTGGGGTTTTGGGTTTAGGGACAGCGCCCTCGCTGGTTTTAAAAGTGTAAGAAATTAGATAAAGGGCTCATTGTTGATAGAAGAAAGTAAGTGAAATTTTGTCTGAAAAAATTTGAAGTACTAAGGTTTTGATTTAAAAAACCCCCAGAAAATATTTGTGGTAAGGGGGAAATGTCTAGGGTTTTTAAAACAGAAAGAAGTAATTGAAGGGAAACTTGGAAAAGTTTTGTTTATGGCTTGGGAAAGTGGTACAAATGTAAAAATAATGGGTTGCAAAAAGAAGGGGGGGCCCCCGGGGGTGCAGCTGCCACTGTGTTTTCAAACTCCCCAAAAAGGAAAAAGGTTTTTTGAAACCCAAAAGGGAAAGGGGGTGAATTTTTGTGCCACCGCCCTTTTTAGTGGGTGAGGGGGCTTGGGGGGGGGAGAGCAAAGTCAGGGTTTTAAAGGGGCAGAACTGCGGGAAAAATTTGGGGGAAAACCCCGCCCCAGAAGCAACCCCCTTTTGTCCAAAGTCCCCCCCTGCCCCCAGGAAACCTAAAAACCCCCCCTGCTCCAGGCCCCTGCCCCTTTTCCCCCCAGATACCTGAAATTTAGGGGCCCCCTGCCCCCCCCTTTCCAGGGGCCTTTCCTACCCCCAGCCCCGCCTTTTGTCCCCTTTTGGATGTAAATCACCCCTTTCTTCCTGGGGGTTAAAAGCCCCGCCCCCTGGGGCACCACCTTTTAAATTTTCCCGGGGGGCCCCCCCCCCAAAAATGGTTTGGGCCCGCCCTACAGTGGGAAACCTCAGGTTTCTGGGAGGAAAAAGATTTCAGTGGGAAACAGGCTCTAACAGCATGGGGATGACAAAAAAGGAGGGGGGGAAAAACGGAAAACCGGGATGAGCCCCATAAGACAAGCCAGAAACAAAAATTCGGCTTTCTGCTGCGGGGCACACCAGCTGACCCCCTGCATAACAAAACCCCGGGAAAAACAAATGGAGGAGCATCAAACTGAAACCCAAATTTGGGGAAGGGGCCTTTAGGAAATTGACTACCCCCGGCAGGGGCCCCCCAATTATCCACCGGCCCACTTAAGGGGGGGTTTTTGCAAAGGACCTTTTAAAAAAATATTATGTTACATTCCCACCGGTCCAAAGTGGGCCCGTCTTAAAAAATTTAAAATTTTCTTGGGCCCTTTAAAAACAAACCCTTTTTGTCCCTTTTTACAGAAAGATTTTGGGGCCCTTTTTCCAAAAGGTTTTAAACCCCGGGGATTCGGAAAGGGGCCCATTGTGGCCAAATCCCTCCCTCAAGCCCTCAGTATGGATGAGGTTTACTGCTGGCCCCAGAGGTTTAAAGCTGTGAACCCGCTGAAAAATGGGCTGGGGGGCAGAATTTCAATCATTGGCCCCAAGGGGCACTGACAGACTTCACTCAGGTAAAGGGGAAAAAGTGGGAAAACCAAGCAACGGAAAAACTCCGGGTGTTCTTTGATTTTGGATTTTCTTCCTTTGGGAAAACCCCAAAACTCGGGGCTTTACCAGTGCCCCTTGTGGGTTTGGGCCCCCGCTGGGGGAAACCCATGAGGAAGCAGTGAAGATGTTTCGGCCTGAGGTTTTCAAGGGCCTACCAATGATGTGGTTTTCCTTTCTAGCTACACAAAAGGCAATCGAGAGAATTTTTCCCCGGGACATGTGGGAAAACAAGGTTTTTGCTCCTGGATGGTGGCCCCCACCCAAAAATTGAAGGGCCCCGGGACCTACAACCCTAAACCCCCGTTTACTTGCTTTTAACTGCAACAGAGCAGGGGGAAAATTCCCCCCCCCCCCCCCGCCCCAAAAAAAGGAAAAGGGGGAGGGGAAAACCACAAGGGCCCGATTTTTTGGGGATACCACACCCGCCCCCTTTTAAAAGTCTGTCCCATTCTGAAGCCCGCTCCATGGACAGGGTTTTCCACTTTTCGGGCAAATTCCCGGTATGAGGGCAGTGGGAAAACAATCCCTTTTCCCCTTTGTGAAGATGCTTTTGGGGTCCTTCCAGGGAAACCCGAAAAAAGCTTTTTGCCAAATGCCCCCCTGCCTAGGCCCTCCCCGGCCCCACCCGAAGCCCTTTTTAAGCTCTTGTGTTCGGGGAAAAGGGGAAGGGGCAGGGCCCCGGGAGTTCTAGTACAGGGCCCGATGGAGGCCCAAACGACCATTTGGGGGGAAATATCCGGGAAAAAACTTTTGGGCCCAACTGCAAGGGGAGGAAACCTTTCCCAATTTTACGCAGAAGTGTTGCAAACCCAAAATGCGCTGGGCAAGACCAAGGGGTTTTTTAGTTTAAACACTCCCCTCATCCTTCGGGGTCCACGTTTAAAATTTCTCCGCCTTCTCAAAACCCATGGGTTTTTCTCATCACAAAAGCATTCAGGCTTCAGTGTTTCTCCCCCTTGCCCGATAACGTACTCTGCTGCGCTGTTGTGTTTTTTCAAACCGCCAAAACCCTTTTCTTTTCCCTTTCCCCCAAGGGGGGAATTGGGGGGGATGAAAGGAAAAAATTGAAGAATCCGGGGGGCACATGAAGAAAAACCCTGATTTTCTTAAAATCATGAAGATGTTGGAATAATTTAAAGGGATATTTCCGGGGAGCACATTTAACCAGGGTTGGAAGGCCAAAAAAAATTCTGCCATTGCATAAAGTCAGGGCCCCCAAAAAACGGGGGCATGACGTTGGGGAGAGGGCCCAAAAGGCCCAAAAAATTTTACGGAATTTAAGATACGCTTTCGGGGGTTTGCCCCCGACTGGTTTGGGCCCATTTGGGGAAGCCCCGAGGGTTCTTTTTACGGCTGCGGGAACCCCAGGAAAAATTGGGCAAAACCTTTTAGGGCCTGGGTGGATGCAAAGCTGCTGGCCCACGGACAGTGGCCATTTTCAAAATGAAAAGGGTCTTGGGGGAAGCTGAATACAGAAGAAAAAAACACTTTTGGGTGACCCAAGCAGCCACAAAGGCCGCAGGGGGTGAGAAAGGGGAAGCAAATTCAGCTTTTTCCCTGGTGCAGGAGGAAAATCCACCCAAACCCGCAAAAGGGGGAATGTTTGGGCAAGATGCAGGAAAACAAGCTCCAAATGAAAGAAAAGGGAACGGTGGAAAAAAAAAAGGGGCCCAAAAAAGAACGAAGACACGGGGTATATGGGGTAAGGAGGGGACCCTCTTGCCCCGGGGGGGGGTATAAAACCCCCGTAAGGCCAAAAGGGGGGCATGGAAAGGGAAACCCGAAAGGGACAGATGTTAAAATTTTCAAAAAAAAACAGTCATTGCCCGGCCCGACCGCCCTGCCAAAAACCCTTTTGGGTTTGATTTTGGGACCCTGCCCTTTTGGGGACCCGGTTTTTTCCCCTCTTCCCAAAGAGATCCTGTTAGGCAGTGCCCCCAAGGCTTGGGGCATTTTTTTCCCTTTAGGGAAATTGTTGCTAAAAAAAACGATGCCCATGACCTCTTAATGTGAATGGGGAAATGGTTTTAAAAAGTTGTCGCTAATGTATTTTGAAATTTTCCTTTTCCAAAAACCCGGTTTTTCTGCTAAAAAAAAGCTACAGCCTGGGAAATGGGGTTTTACCCAAAAAGAAAATTTTGTTTTGTAAAAACCCCAGAGCCCAGGGTTTTTAAAGGGGGCCCTAAACCAAACCCGCCTTTAACCCACGAACCCCCAAACTGTCAAGGGGCCCGGGGAAAAACCCCAACCCGGGTTTATGGGTTCACAACCCGGGAAAATCGCTTTCCCCCCCCCCCGGGGGATGAGGCAGGGTGCCCGATTTACTGATGTTTAAATTGTTATGTACTTTAACTCTTTGGTTTAGAAAAAAACCTTTTCATTTATTTGGTGGTGAATGGAGGAGTATGGGGACCCTCTTGCTATTTTCCCGGGGGGGCGGGGGGTTTGGAAAACAGGGAATTTACGGGGGGATAACCAGAGACTTGCCTTAAATAGGAAAAAAAACCCGGGAAAACCCCTACTTAAAATAAATAAGGTTGGAAAAAAGGGCAGGAAACCCGTCGAGAAAAAAGGGGGTTTCCAGGAGAAAGTTTAATCCCTAACGCTAACTAAATTTAAGACCCTCAGCAGGGAATGGAAAAGGCCAAAATATGTCCGGGGGGTCCCTATATTTAGTTTAGGGTTTCAGAAGATAGTGACAAAATCAGAGCCAAGGGGGGAAAAAGGAAAGCCTTTTTTCCCCCAAAAGGGCCCGCTTCAACCCCCCCCCCATTTTTATATTGATGGTTTATAGAAGGGCCCCCGGGGGGTTTCCCCGGGTGAGTTTAAGGCAAGGGACCCCGGTGGGCCCGGGAGGGTTTTAATCTCTGCTCCCATTAAACCCCTGTCCACCCCAAACAGGAGAAACCTGCTGTTTCTTTTTCCCAAAATTTTAAAAAAGGGGCCCAATGGGAAGGTTTACTGGGGGCCATTAAAAACTTTAAAGATCGCTCAGAAGAATTTCAGCGTAAAATAGGCATTTGATCACCCCCCGGGAAACCCGGGGGCCCCTTCTGGTTTTAAAGGGGGGGCAGGGGGTTTCTTGCCCGATAGGTATTGCCATATGAATTGGGGGGCAAAACTTGCTTTTAATTGTTTTGTTGTATTTTTCCCTTTTTTTTTGGGAAACTATTTGTGGGAAAACTTTTGGGGCCCGACACTCCCCCTCATGATGAACAGTTTTTTCCCCCGGCTGGGGCCCTCTGGGTGACAGCGGAACCCCTACCCCACCTTTAGCCCGTCCAAAAGGGCCCCCGACAAAACCCATGATGAAGTGGACTTTAAAACAAAAAATTCCCCAAAGAGACCAAGACGTAAAAGTGCCCCCGGAAAGTCAAAACTACTCCCCCCCTGCAACCCCCAACGTTACCCTTTGAATGTAGGGTGACTAGGGGTATTTTAGGGACTTCCGGGCCGCCCCTTAAACAGGGGGAGGGGACTTCCGCAAGAGGGCAAGAAAAAGGGAAAAGGGGAAAAGGGAAAGAGGATAGGGAAGATAAAAATGAGAAAAAAATCCCCAAGGGGGGCTGTTTTTGGATGGGAAACAAAGATTATATTTTGTGTGATCCTTTGTGTCCTTTTTTTAATGTTTTTAGTTAGTAAAATTTCTTCACAATACATATATATATTATATAAATTTAAAAAGGGAACAATTTTTTATTGGTACAGCATGAAAAGTGTATTTTACCCCCTTTTTTCATTAAAAGGTTTTAAAAAAAAATGGCTGCCTTTTTAGTAGTTTTTATAGACGTCGTGTAATCCAAGATGGGGCCTAGCAAAGTTTCACCCCCTTTTTTAGACATTTTCCCGAAAACGTTTAGGGGTGGTCCATAATAAGGACGTCCAAAAGGAAACCCACACGCCCGCTACATGTGTGCCCTTTTTTTCTATCATTTGCAAAGAGGGATAAAAAAAACCCCCCCCCATTTTTTTTTGATAAAATCCCGAAAGCACTTTTCAACCAAACAACAGGGCATGTTGTTAATTTTTTTTTCTGGGGGCCCCCCCCTTTTGGTTTTTTTTTTAAGATAATTTGAAACCCCCCACAAAAAGGACAGGGGTACCCCTTTGGGGGTACTTTTCGATTACACCCCCAAAAAAACCTTTCCTATATAAAGTCCCCCCAAGCCTGCCTATGTAAAGCCCCCCCATGCCTGCCTATATAAAAAACCCCCCCAAAACTTGCCTATAAAAAGCCCCCCAAAACCTGCCCATATAGCTCCTATAGCCCCCCTAAATTTTTGCCTTTCCCATATACCCCCCTTTAAGCTTTGCCTATCTACTTATATGGGGCCCCTTTAGCTACCTAAACCCCGCCGACCTACCTAAATGGCCCCTATAGCCCCACCCCAAAACCCCTTTTCACCTTTCAATCCTAAAAGGACCCCCAAAAAGCCCGGGGGGGGAGGTGCTGGAAAAGTCAGGGTTCTAGATATTTGTGTCTAAATCAAAGGGCAATGGTTGGGAATGTCATCATTTTGGCGGGGCTGGAAAAACCGGGGATGCAGAACAAAAAAAGAAATCAACGAAAATGGTCAAGAAAAAACACCTGTGAGTCACAAAAATTTTAACTGCACTTTAATCACTTATATGTCTGCAAAAGGCTGGTTTCACTGCTTTTTACCACTATTTTGGCACTGTTTTGGTGGGATATTACAGTCTGAAGAGGGTGTTTACACTGGTAATATACCACTTATGGGCCTATATGGCGGTTTCTATTGGTCTTTGTGTTTTGATCAGTAATTTGTGTAGGGGTATTATTCAGTCCCCTTATGTGTGGGGAAAAATTTTTTGGGCGGGATTTTGGCGGGATAAAACAGGGGCCATATTTTATAGTGTTTTTTGCTTTAAAGTTGGTTTTTTTGGGATTTTTGGGAAATTTATTGGTTTGCGTATGATGGTGATATGTGGGGAGGGGTATTTGCCCCCCTTTTATTAAACTACATTATTTAAACAGCATGTCCCGGTTCATGGTTTTGGTTTAGGGAGGGGGGGCAATTAAGGGAAAGGGGGGGGGGGGGAGGGGGGCCCCCAAACCCAAAAATTTGCTTTGGGGGCCCCCGGCTTTTCTAGTTACGCCCCTGGGGGCGGGGGCATGGGTTTTTTCCCTTGGGGGGGGCCTGGGGCATTCCAGGTTGGGGGGAGGGGGGCACCCAGGCAGGGCTGTTACCCGCCCCCGCAATATTGTGCCCGGGTTTTTTATAAAAATAGCAAGCATTTTGGATCCTGCTATCTAAACCCCGTGCTAGGGTGTTTTCTTTATATAAAAGCAATTTTTTATTTATAATTTTTTAATTTTAAAGTCACCTTTTTAAATTTGTTTTTTCGTTTTCTGTGTTTGGGGTTTTTCCCATCTAATTTTTAAATACGGTTTCCCCCAAAGAAATTTTTAGTTTAAAAAGTTGTTTACTACAAATAATTTGCTTTTTTATGTTTTAAAAATCTTGGGAAAAAACCAAGTCGCTTTTTCCTTTTTGTATCCATTACCCGTGTCCTACCCTTTTTCCCAAAATATCCCCTTTGTATGAGCTGCTTTAGCTCCTCAGGTCACTTATACTTTTAGACCTGTTCAATCTCTTTCCCTATAAAGGGTTTCCCAAAACTGGTTGCTATAGTACAGACCGGGGTTCTAACCCGCAGCCCAGTGGAAGCCATTAAACACGCCCCCCCCCGAATTCAAACTGTAACCCGAAAAAAGGGGGCTGAGGGGAAATTTAATCGAAGGGGAGGGGGGGGACCCAAACCCCCTTTTAAAACCCTTGGTTTCTTTTCACACTATAGTGAAAAAAAAAAATGGGAATTTTTTAAAATTTATACATGTTGAATTTTAAAAAAAGGTTTTGTGCAAAGAGAAGCGATAAAGTTCCCCTTCGCTTGACATGGGAAAAATAAAGTAAAACAAAATGGGCCGAAAAGACGTAGATCATGAAAAAAGTTTTATGGGGACCCTTAACCCCAGGGACGGAGCTGCCAACGCTTTTAGCAAAATCTCACAATTGTCTCAAATTTTAGGCACCTGCCGAGAAACTTATAGGAATAATTTTTAGAACAGCAAGGGAATTTTAAAAAAATATTTTACATGAATTGAATCACCGCCTGCAAAGGGGGAATGACCTTTGAAAGAACAAAATTTTAAAATTTTTCCCCAAACTTTAAAAGAAGTGGGTTGAGGAAAGGAAAGTGGAGGTTTTTAGAACCTTTTTATCCCCGCCCCAAATTTGGAAATTTGGGGAGTTAAAAAAAAAAAAATTAAAGTTTTTTTTCCCCGTGAAAGCTTTAATTATTTTCCGGGGGGCCCCAAAAAAGGGAAGGGAGCAGCCAAAAAAATCATTTTCTCCCCGACGCTGCGGGCATTTGGGGTTTTATTTGGGGTTGTAAGGAAAACTCTGTATTTACAATGAACCCTTAAAGGGAATCTGTCACTGCAGACAGACAGCACTCACACCAGCAAGGGGCCCACCCAAGGGGGTTTTAACAAACTTCCCTTTTTTCCTTTTAAAAACACTGCTTCCTTGGGGTCCCTTTGGGAAAATAAGATTCTACATACTAGAAGTGGGACATGGGGGAAATTGGAATAAAGAAAAAAAACCCCCAAAAAAACCCCTTCCCTTTTTGGGAAATTTCTTTTAAAAGGGGTTTTTGGGCCAAAAAAAGTTAGTTCCCCTTAAACCCAACAGGGTTACTCCCCCCCTAGGCTTGAAAAAAAAGGGGGGTTGTGTTTCCTTTTTTTTTTAAAAAAACAAGTTCCTCCTCTTTTGATGTCAAACACTCCATCTCCAATGTACGTTCCTGATATTCAGTCTCTGTATTGACAAACTTTTTGGCAACCAAAAAGGGAAAACTGTTTGTGCCAAGTTTTCTCCTTTTATCTTCAAAAAGGAGAATGAACAGTTTAATTTGTTCCGAACTGTGCGGGGGGGGAAGGAGGGGAGCAGAGAGCCAGGGAGCATCTGCATGTTTACTTAGATAATTACATTACAACCATGTTTTCCCTTTACAAAGGACACGGGATCTTTTTCCCAGCCCTTCAAAACTTTTTTCATGTTCCCTGCCATCAGATAAGAAGGGCAAACAAGCAACGTGGCCCAGATCAGCTCCTAGTCGTGCTAATGTAAAAACCCGTCAGAAAATAAAGGGCATCTTTTCGCTTAGCTCTCAAGGCTTCACTTTTTTTTTAAAGACATATATTTAGAAAAGTCATTTAAAAATAGCCCTTTGGAGGATCCCATCAACATTAAATTTTTGGCAAAACCCCTTTAAAACCCTTCCCCGCCCAAGGGAATTTTTTTTTTTGCATTTTATTGAATTTGAAAAATAAAAAAAAGCAATGGCGCCATTTTTTAGGGGCTTTTTTTTAATTGAGTTCATTTGCATTAAATGATGTACTGTATTTGAGGGCGACACCATAAGGCCAGGGTCCACCTTTTTTCGAAAAGGGATTTAAACCGTATTTACGGCCGAAATCCGTTTGCGAAATCAGTTACAAACAAGTAACGGCCTTTTAATATTGTTTTAAGGGAAAAAAAAATACGTGTCGCTTTCAGACGACATTTAAAATTCCTTCCCGGGATTGCGGCCCGCGGATTGCGGCCCAATCCGGCCGCAAAAACAATGTTCATGTAAATTTATTTTCCGACGGTTCCCACCCTATAATGAATGGATGGGGAATCTGGGGAAAAACAGTGCCAAAAAAAACGGGGTTACACTTATGGCCTGATTTGAAATTGATTTGCAACTGATTTGGGGAAACGTATTTGTGGAAATCACGTGAACATTTCAAAAATACCCGTGTGAACATAGCCTTATTCCCCTTTTCCCACGGCTTATTACCCGGATTTGCGACCCGGGGTTTTTGCTCCGAAAATTCCGGCGTGAAAAGGGGCGGGGACCCCGGGCGGGGCGGGAGCGCGGCGGGGGGGAGCAGCCCGCTGGCCGCAAAGGATAATCATTATCTATGGCCGTCCGCGCCTAAAATAAGAGATGTCACTTTCTCCCCCCGCGGCAGATTCGCCAAGCGGGGGGGAGGGAGGGGAATCCACCGTTCTCTATGAGAGCAGGGGGATAGAATAAATTACTCCGAGGGATTGGGCGCCGTACTAGTGCAAATCCGGCCGGATACGGCGCCAACCCGGACAATAAGCCGTGTAAAACAGGGCCCTTTAGGGCAATAACAAATTTTTATTTTTTTTCGCTACATTTTAGTACTTTTAAAAAATAGGATTTTTAAAAAAAACTTTTTAAAATTTGCGCTGCAGCACCATTTTCTGCAACCCACCGCTTTATTTGTCCATCTAGGGGCTTGAATAAGGTTTTTGTTTTTTTTTTTTGCCGGCTGAAGGATACCTTTGATGGGTGTCATTTTGGGATAGATATAATTTTTTGCTCACTTTTTATTCAAGTTTTTTGGGGATATTAAATGAATCCACCCACGCACAATTTTGCTGTTTGGGGATATTTTTCTTTCAACGGCATTCACCATATGGGATAAATAATGTTATATTTTAATAGATAGGACTTTTACGGACGGGGCGATACTAATTATGTTTAACTGCTTTTTTTATTTTAAATTATTATTGTTATTTTTTAAATAACAAAAGCGGAGTTTTAATCTTTTTTATATTTTTATTTTTAAAACTTTTTTTTACTCCTACTATTAGTCCCTATAATGAGCTTAAGCCCCAGGGGGGTGCGATTGCAATTGTAATATATAGCCAATCCTGCCTACCAGCATCTGGTCCTCTCCCACCCCATACACCCTTTATGACATCATAACCATACTTACCAACTTTTATAAGTGGCCTTCAGTGAGATTTTGAATTGCAGTTTGCCGCCTTGAAAGTTTGAGTGGGCCACATCCCCTGTTCATATGGGAAAGCCCTTTTTTCACAAAGCTACACCCCATTTGTAGCTATAAGGGGTGTGGTGTCCCCTTTAGCTTTTCTGGGCTTGGATCTCATAACCAGCTTCAGGCTGGGTAACAGCACATCCAT
>JAODAL010073788.1:0-14613 GCA_025379985.1 Phyllomedusa bahiana
ACTCCTCAATCACACCGAGGTCCAACATCTTCTTAACCTCCTCAGATATTGCTCGCCTACGAGCTTTTGGTACCCGATAAGGTTTTCAAGTTGACCTTTAACCCCTGGCTCGGTGACAATGTCATGTTTTATGACATTAGTACGTCCTGGCAGTTCTGAGAACACATCAGTATTCCTTTGTATGAACTCCAGGGTCTCCTGTTTCTGTGACTTTGACAGGGACTCTGATACACATACCTCTGGGACCCCTCTATGGGGTGTGGCTACGGCAGTCAGGTCTCCCTGTCTTTCCATGGCTTAATTAAATTCACATGGTATATCTGTTCCGGCTTGCGTCTACCAGGCTGGTATACTTTATAATTAACATCTCCTACTTTTTCAAGGATTTCATAAGGTCCTTGCCATTTGGCCAGGAACTTACTTTCTACAGTAGGAACCAACACTAACACCCGATCCCCCGGGTTGAAGCTCCGTACTTTGGCCGACCTATTATACACTCGGCTTTGAGCTTCCTGAGCCTGCTGTAGGTGTTCTCTGACTATGGGCATAACTGCAGAAATCCTGTCTTGCATTTGGGAGATGTGTTCTATTACGCTCCGGTGGGGTGTAGACTCTTGCTCCCAGGTTTCTTTGGCAATATCTAGTAGACCCCGGGGACGCCGCCCATAAACTAGCTCAAAGGGAGAAAAACCCGTGGATGACTGAGGAACTTCACGGATTGAAAACATTAGATAAGGCAAGAGACAGTCCCAGTCCTGACCATCCTTACTGACCACTCTCTTTAACATACTCTTCAGAGTCTTATTGAACCTCTCCACAAGGCCGTCAGTTTGAGGGTGGTACACTGACGTGCGCAAATGCTTAATATTAAGTAACTTGCATAACTCCCTTGTGACCTTTGACATGAAGGGGGTCCCTTGATCAGTAAGGATCTCCTTTGGAATGCCGTACGGAAAACATATGGAACAATTCCCTGGCAATAAGTTTTGAGGAGGTATTCCACAAAGGTATGGCCTCTGGGTAGCGTGTGGCGTAGTCCACCACCACCAATATATACTGATGGCCTTGAGCCGACTTTACTATCGGGCCGACGAGGTCCATTGCGATTCTCTCAAATGGGACCTCTATGATGGGCAACGGCACCAGAGGACTCCGATAGTGGGGCATGGGAGCTGTTGGCACTCAGGGCAGGACTCACAGTACCGCTTCACGTCCCCATGTACTTCAGGCCAGAAAAATCTTTGAAGGATACACTCCTTGGTCTTTTCGCTGCCCAGATGACCCCCTAGTACATGCTTGTGGGCAAGGTCCAAGACCATCCTCCGAAAGACTGTGGCACTACCAGTTGCTCCACGACCTCCCCATGGACTTTGTCCACCTGATACAATAGATCCTGGTGAACTGCCATGTGAGGAAACACAGTATTCGCCCCTGGATATTGAGGTTCCCCATTTACACCCTTGACATTCTCCCTAGCTTTCACTAGTGTGGGATCTCTAAGCTGAGCTGTCCCAAAATTATCCCGTGAGACCTCCAGGCAGGCATAGCAGCCACCTCTTCCTGTTCCTCAGCTCACCTGCCAAACTGCTAGGGAAAATTCTCACCAGTTTCTAGGGTCACCCCTACTGGCTGAGCTGTGGTGTCAGGTTCAAACGGTTCTGGACCAAACACAGGGCATGCATTACCATCATTACAATTATTCACCTTGCATGAGACCTTTGTATGCCACAAGTCCCAAAACAGGGGGAAATCTCTCCCAAGATCACTGTATGCATAAGAGACCTCACCACCCCCACTTCATGGGAGGAAGTCCACAAGAAGTCTCTAGTTGACAAGGGCTGTGGGGTACTCCTTGGTGTCTCCCCTGGATGCACAGGACCCCTATAACCCGCCCGGTGACTGATGAGGGTCTACTAGGCTGGCATGCACCAGAGTAACCAAGCTCCCAGAGTCCAATAGAGCTCTACAGGATAGTCATTGACTTTGATCTGACAGATTTGATAGTCAGTCTCTAAGCAGTCTCTGCTGAGCAAACTGGCCTTGCGAACAGGGACTTCGCCTAGCCGAGTTCGCATTTCCATTGGCTCTACTGACAGCGGAACAGTTAGCAGCAATATGTCCAGGCCACGACACCGCCAACATAAGAGTGGCAGTGTTCTGCTTTGACGCCTCGGCCCTTGACCGGCCATCCATCTGGAGATTTTTCCTCTCCTCCACCGTTCCCCCTCGGGGCCACCTCCCTTTGGACACTTTTCACCCCCCTGAAATGGGACAGTCTTACCAGACACCTCCGGTCGACTTGCTGTTCCCGGGGTTGGGGGCTCCAGGAGGCCCGGCTTGGAGTAAGTCCTCTGTGGCTTTATACCTCTCAAACGGGTTAACGGCCCGGGGTCCCGTTTTTGGGGGGCACCTTGACCCCAACCCCAGCGCCCGGCTCTTTCCCGGGGCCCGGGGGCGGATAAACCCTTTTCCAAGACCACTTTCCCCCCCCTACTGTGCAGGTTAGACCTTTCCCCCCGGGCCCCCCCAAAACCCCTTTCTTTTAAACCCGGTTTAACCAGGTCGTACAGGGGGATGGGGGCCCGGGAAAAGGGGCAAGAAGTTCCCGGTTTTGTTTTCCTCTTTTGGGCCCCCAAAGTTGGTTTTTCCCCACTCAAAGGGGGGAACCAGGATCTCACCCTTTAAAAAAAACATATTTTTCCCGGGCCTTCCGCTCTCGAGGTCAAAAAAACCCCCCTTCTGGGGGGTTTCCCGTTAGGGAAAAAGGGCCCCCAACTTCAGCCCACTTGAGGCCCCCTGGGAAATTTCTCCTGCTCGGAAAACTCTCCCCGGGAAACCCTAAGATTTTTGGGCCACCAACAACAACGGTTTAAACGCATTTTCTGCATAGATGCGTTAAACCAAAAGCGAGAGGTACAATAGTGGGAAAAAATTAAATAGTTTAGGACCACCCCTTTAAATCCTCCCCTTGAAGGGCCGGGGGGGGGCTTAAAAACATTTTGAACAAAAATGTGAACGAAACCCCAAAAAAGTTTCAAATATCCTAATACAGAAATCTTTTCCCCCAAAAATTCCAAAGCCCCTTTGAAAGGCTTTAGTTTTTTAGTGTGCCACTGGGTTTTTTGGAATAAGAAAATTTTAAAAAACAACCCACCAATTTGCCCAGTTAAATTTTTTTCAAAAATTTTTTTTGGGGGGGGTGCATAACCAAATTAAATTTCTTTTGCTGCTTTTTCCCAGGACATAAAAGGGTTTTTTGCACGATCCAAGGCTTTTTCCCCCCGGGGTCGCCCTTAACACGGGGTTTTCAGTCGTGCAGGAAAAGGGTTTTAAAAAGGGGTTTTGGCCTTTTAAATCGTTTTCCCGCAACTTTTCCACCATATGTAGTGAAAGCATCCAAAAACAGGTACAAAGGGTGGGCTTCCACAGGGGCAAAAGACCCGGAACACTTTTATAATTTTCAAGGCCAGGGTGTGGGCCGGGGTTATTTGTTTAGGAAAAAACAAAAAAAAACACGGGCCTTTAAATTTTAGGCCTAAAACATAAAAAGGAAAACCCGCTCGGCTGACAAATAACTAAGCACTAAGTGACCCCCCCGGGGAAAGCGCAAACACCAGAACATGTGGGGACTCACATCAAGGCTCCAGCAAACACCCGCAGCCATGACAGTTGCCTGCAGACTCAGGCTTAAAAAAGGCCGATTTCCAGCCTCAACCTTGGGGGCTTTGGGGGTGGGCCCCCCACCCGGGGGTCTTTGACCCACTTTCCAGAAAAGCCACCCCCCCCGGGTAAAGCGGAAATGGAAAACCGGGTAATTTAAAAAAACGTCAAAGTCCCACGGACGCCCCACATGTCCCGGGTTTTTCCCCTTTACTGGTGGGCACACAAATGGTCCGGGGACAAATTTCCTAAGGGCCCCACAGGAAAAACATTCACGGGGAAAAATAAACCCTTCCCCCCCACCAAATCCGCTGTCCCTGCCTCACACAAGGGTTTTAGTTAAAATAGGGTTCTGGAGAAGGGTTTAGGATACATTTTTTAAAATTTTATTACAACAAATTATAAATGACTAGGAATTTTTGGATAAGGGGCTGGATACATTTCTAGATATAAAAATAACAATTTAAAGTTACAGGATTCTGGAGAAGGGTCTGGATACATTTCTAGATGTAATAATATAACAAGGGTTTTAAAAAGGGCAAAAATTTTGAAAAGGGTCCCGGATTTCATTCAAAATGTAATATAAAAAAGTTTAAATTGACTTTGGATTTGGAGAAGGGCCCGGATACATTTCAAAATTTAATATAACAAGTTTTAGTGACGGGAATTCTGGAAAGGGGCTGGATAGCATTTCCCAAGTGTAAAAATATTTTTCCCAATTTATAGTGAAAAATGAATTTTGGAGAAGGGGCTGGGTACATTTTTTAGATGAAAATATAAAAAGTTTATGACTTTTGAAAATTTTTGGGGAAGGTCTGGATACTTTTTTAAAATGTAATAAATTTTAAAAAAATTATAGTGACTAGGAAATTTTGGGGGAAGGGGGCCTGGGGTACATTTCAAAAGGGAAAAAATAAACAAGAAAAAGTGACCAAGGATTCTGGAGAAAAGGGGCTGGATTTCAAAAAAATAGAAGTAAAAATAACAATTATAGGGACTTGGATTCCCGGGGAAAGGGGGCTGGAAACAATTTTTAGAGTGATAATATTTAAAAATTTTCAAATGCCCAGCAGGCCGGACTGGGAATAAAAATCAAAACCCGGGACTTTAAACCCCCAAACCCCCCATTCAATATCCGCTTAAAAAAAGGTTTTTTCCCTTGTTTCTCGGGGACCTCCGCACCACTTTCTAAAATAAACTACAAAAATTTAAACCGGGTTTCAAAAAACGGAGCGGTTTTTGTGCATTTTTGATGGGTTTTTGGGGGCGTTTTTTTTTGCAGAAAGGGAGAGCATTAATGCTGAACATTTCCCCCACAAAAAAACCCCAACAAAAAAAACCCCCAAACCGGGTCCGGTGAGAGGGCCCCCAACACAACCAAAACCCTTCAGAGAAACCCCCCAACCCCCCAGATTCAGGTGTGCACCCTTTAACCCCAACAGGACAAGCCCACACTGGCCCCACTTTAAACACCAGCATAACCCAAAAACCCCACCAAACACATCCCCAGAAATCCAAGGTTTTACCAAACAATGAAAACAGCACTTAACAACACAGAAATTTAAACCCAAACCCCTGACAGCAGGCCCCACAAAAAACTTTATCATGATGTAGTTGTTCCCCTTTCTCCCTTTTTTTTCTCCTTCTGGGACAAAAAAACCCTTCCCCATGGGGGGTCTTTCCCTTTCGTTCCCTTCCATTTCTCTCTTTTGTTCCGGGGACAGCAATGCAATGTTCCCTTTTTCAAATGGTCACCCTTTCCGTCCCCCGTAGAATTTACAACAAAAAAACATCTTAGACTTTCCCCTCTCTTTTCCCGGACTTTCCTATCAATTTTTCCCCCAAACCCGCGTGTGTTTGACCCTAAAAATTAAAAAAAAAAAATGTTCCCGATAAATGGCAAAGTAAATAGTAGACCCCCATTAGGCCCGGCAGGGCCATTTGTAGGCAGGGAGGGCCCGGGAAGCAAGGGAGGGAGGGACATTTTTAACAGGGAGGCAGGGGCAGTAAACCCAAAAAAAAAGGGGGGCCCCGTATACCAAAGGCCCCGACCCGGGCCCCGTATTTCAGGGCAAACAGAGCCCCCTTATGGCAACAGGGACAGTATATAAGGGAGCCAGGGCAATTTTAAAGGAAAGGGGAAGGGGTATTATAGGCAACCCCAAGGGTTGTATAGGGAGGGAAATGGGTTTATACAACCAGGGGAGGGGATCAAATTTTCCGGGGCAGGGCCTAGGTAAACCAGGGCAGGGCAACAAAATACCCGGGGGGGGTATAGGGAGCCAGGGCAGGGGAAACATATACCAGGGGGAGGGCATTTTGGAAGCCAGGGCAGGGCATCATATAGCCAGGGGAGGGGGTAGGGAGCCAGGGGAGGGAATCAGTAGCCAGGGCAGGGAAATCATTTCCCCGGGCAGGGGAACAGTACCAGGGCAGGGGTTTTCAGTAGCCAGGGCAAAGGGGATATAAACCAGACAGTGTAAATTTTTTTTAACCCCGGGGGAGGTATAGGTAGCCAGGCAGGGATCAGTAAACCAGGCCGGGGGATCATTTGCCATGGCAGGGGGATCATAAAAGCCAGGCAGGGTATAGGAGCAAGGGGAGGGGATAGGTAAACCAGGGAAAGGGGATCCCTATAGCCAGGGAGGGTAGCAGTAGCCAGGGCAAAGGGGATCATATAGCCAGGGCAGGTTTTAAAAAAGGTACCAGGGCCGGGGACATATACCAGGCAGGGAAGGTAGCAAAGGCAGGGGAAAGTAGCCAGGGGAGGGGGAAACAAATAGCCAGGCCGGGTAACAGTATCCAGGGCAGGGCATCATATACCAGGGAGGGGCATCCAAAAAATAGCCAGGGGAGGGGCAAATAAAATAGCCAAGGGGAGGGCTAATAAAAGGCAGCCAGGGCAGGGGCAGAAAATACCAGGGCAGGGCTTTAAATTTTTTAGCAGCCCCGGGAGGGGCAGTAAAATAGCCGGGGGAGGGCTATTAATAGGCATCCGGGCAGGGGCCATAATACCATTTGGGAGGGCCAAAATTTTCCCGCCTCGGGGCCGTAAATTAACCAGGGCCGGGGAAAAAAAAAGGGGGAGCCAGGTCAGGGCAGTATAAAAGGGGGGGGCAGGGCTAAAATAGGCAAACCAGGGGGAGGGGGAAATAAAATACCAGGGCCCGGGGGAGTAAAAAGCCAGGGGCAAAGGGGGAGTATATAGCCCCGGGCAGGGGCAGGGGAAAAATAGCCAGGGCAATGGGCAGTATTTGGGAAAACCCCCGGGGGAAGGGCAAATTTTTAATTTGCCCGGGCAATGGGCCGTAAAAGGCCCCAAAAGGGAGGGGGATTAAAATAGCCAAAGGGGAGGGGCGTATAGGGGCAGCTAGGGGAGGGGCCTATATACCCAGGGCAGGGGGGAAAAAAGGCAGCCAGGGGAGGGGGGAGAAAAAGCCAGTGGGAGGGGCCGTATAGGCAAAACCAGGGGAGGGCAGAAAAGGCAAACCCGGGCAGGGGCCCGTAAAATAGCCAGGGCAAAGGGGGGTTTTAAAAGGCAGCCAGGGCAGGGGCAGTATAGGGAGCCAGGTCCCGGGGCAGTATATACCAGGGCCCGGGCAGGGATAGGCATCCAGGGCAGGGGCAGAAAAATCACCCGGGGAGGGGGAGTATTAGCCAGGGCGGGCAGGGGGAGTAATAGCCAGGGGAGGGGATATAGGCACCAGGGCAAGGTCCAAAATAGCCCCGGGCAGGGGGAGGGATAGCAGCTAAAGGGAGGGGCAGAAAATACCAGGCGGGCAGTAAAAGGGAGCTAGGGCAGGGGGGATATATAGCCAGGGCAGGGGGGAGTATACCGCCAGGGCAGGGGGGTATATACCAGGCAGGGGGAGTATAAGGGACCAGGGAGGGGGGAGTATAAAGGGAGCCAGGGCAGGGGCAGGATATAGCCATGGCAGGGACAGTATAAAGGCCCGCCAGGGCAGGGGGGGAGAATAGGCAACCAGGGCAGGGGCAATTAAAATAGCCAGGGCAGGGGGGATATAGGCCCGCCGGGCAGGGCAGTATAAAAACCAGGCAGGGGGATTTTAAATTCCGGGGAGGGGCCCGTAAAATAGCCAGGGGAGGGGCAAATATAAAGGCACCAGGGCAGGGCAGTATGGCAGCCAGGGGGAGGGGCAGTAAAAAAGCCAGGCAGAGGGAGAAAGGCAGCCAGGGCAGGGCAGTATATAGCCAGGGCAGGGGGATTTTAGGCACCAGGGCAGGGGCAGTAAAAGGGGTTTTCCAGGGCAAGGGGGAAGGGAAATACCCGGGCAGGGGCATATAGGCAAACCAGGGCAAAGGGGGAGTATGGCACCAGGGGGGCAGTATATAGCCAGGGGGAGGCATAAAAAGGCAGCCAGGGCAAAGGGGGAGTAAAAGCCCCGGGCAGGGGCAGTATTGGGGCCAGGGGAGGGGGATTTAAAAACCAAAGGGGAAGGGGGGAGTATTCTCCCGGGACAAAAGTAGTTTAAAAAAAAAAAAAAAACGTAATTTCTCACCCGGACACCTGCTTTTCCCCCTCCTTTTTCACTCGGAGCCCCGGGGGGCCCCCTTTACTGCAAGTGCGGGGCCGCGGAGCAGGGGAGCGATGACATCATTTACTTTGCGCGCCTTCCCCCGCGGCCTCCTGGGGGGCGAACAACGGGAAACAGTAGAACCCACTGTTCACCTCGGCCGCTGCTTGCCCCCCGCGCGGTGCAGGCGGCGGGCCGGATGGCTGCATTGGGTGGGGCTTTAAACCCTGCCAGCAGCCGTGTGGGGGGGGGGGGCCTGTCGGCCCCCTGCCCCAGGGGTCCGGTTTGCTGATTGGGGACCATTTTCGGGCCCCCGTAGCCGCCACAAACCGGGAATCGGGGGGCCCCCCGGGGGGAAACCCCCCGCCTCCCGGCGGCGATCCGGGCCGGGCCCCGCGGGCCCGGACCCTAGCGGGCCCCCCGGCAAAAAGCCCGGTTTTGGGCCCCAAGGCCGGGCCCCGGGGCCCGGTGACCAGGGTTCTGGAGAAGGGGGCTGGATACATTTTTTTGATGAAAAAATATAAAAATTTTTAAATGACCAGGTTTTTGGAAAGGGGGTCCTTGATCCGGGATTTAATTTCCCATTGGCAGAAAACGAGTAGGAAGGAATATTTTCCCTAACATGAGGAAAAATTGGCTTCTACCTAATGGGTTTTTCCTTCCTCTTTATCAACACTTTTAAAACTTTTGCAACACGTAAGGCAAAATGGGGTTTTCGTCTGCTTTTTTTGGCCTTGGGCAAACTAAATTTAAATATTTACCCCTGAATAGATTTATTAAACCCTTTCTATTTTAAGAGGAAAGGAAATGTGATTGAAATGGAAAGCGCCCAGTTTTCACATTTTGTCCCAAACATAACCATTTACCCCCCCCCCCCCCCCCCCACCCCCCCTATTACCCCCCGCAGAGGGGAAAAGGAACATCTTTTGACCACCACAGGGCCCATATATTTTGTGGCATACTTTTTTTTTTTGCCCTTTAAAGTTTTTAAGCGGACTTTCGCTATTTCCCTGCAGAATTTCCCGTAAAATAAACCTGAAATTGTTCAATAAACATGTTCTAAAAAATTTCAGTGAAAAACCGTCCTTTCTATAAAGGTTTTGGGGGCTATTTCCCAAAAGACCCTGAAAAACCTGGGAATTTTAAAAACTCAAAATTTTAAAAATCACCCCCAAGTTTATTTACCAAAAAGCATTAAATTTTTATTTTAAGGCCCCCAATATCTAGTCCCCCTAGGGAAAGTAACCCTAAACCCCTTTACCTCCTAAAAAACCAATGGTATAAACAGGACTGTATTTGCCATTTGCCAACCAAGGGCAACAGTGTTTATGGGACAGCAATTGAGTGATTATTTTTTTCATAGCTTCTCTTTGTAGCTGAATTTTGAAGACAATTTAGGAAGTAAGGGCTGTTAAGGAAGGACTATGCAGCAAATTTAGGGGGCCTATTCTCAAGATTGGGTCTGGTCCCTGTCACAATGCGTGCTGGCCCTTTAAATCCATATAAGCGGCACGCAAACGGCCCTAGTGGCCCGTAGGGGAAGGTGCGTCTCGCAGCAGAGGGAAGCACAGCCGAGCACAGGACCGGGAGGAAGCAGGAAGGGGCTCGGTAGGTATCAGCGTGGCGGGCCGGGAGCGGGAGGCAAAGGTGCCAGAGGTCCGGACCGCAGCGCGACACACGCCGGGAAAGGGGAGGCGATCACGGCCCGGGTCACGGCCCAAGTCCCACACCTATCACTTATTTATGGCATATACTATCTAAATGCCACAAAACCAAGAATATACAAAGTGTCATGAATAATAAACTTATCACTGCAGTGAACACATTCCCAATTAAAATATAACCTTTAATGAATCCTAATAAAATATACAAATATGACTTCCCCAAACAGTGGTAAATCGCAAACAAAGTTCCTCAAAATTTCATCATGAGATGGAACCACAACGCTATAAGTTCAATACAATGACCTCATCCCCTCATGGTCAGGAGAATCAAGTAAGATGACATAATCTTTTCACGGTTAGGAGAATGAAGTCCAAGGGTTCCAACAAAAAAGTTCAATGGAAATTTCATACAATTTTCTAATAAAACTAATGTGCCATGAATATGGACTTCAAAATAATGCATAGGGGAAAAAGAGGACCGCCTAATCTCCTCCTCTTCTCTCCCTATCTAAATGCGGGGTCATCACCCCGAAAAGGCGGGGCCGCTCTAGATAAAAACCCTACTAAAGGCCTAAAATCTAAGGTCACAAATAAATCGTGAATGCACCAATAAAAAATTCCGACGCAGTTCCCCTTCCGATTAGGAGGTTCCACGGGGGACAAAACCAATTTATGTACTAAAAAATAGTACAAGTATTTCCACGGCAACATGATAGAAAAATTTTAAAAAAAAGAGCTTTTTCCCATGGTGTAAAATACACCAAAGGCACCCCCGAAAAAAAAAGAAAAAGGGCCAATTTTTAGGAACTTTGTTTTTCGATTTTCCCTTGTTTGGGAAAGCCCAAAATTTGGTTTAAAAGTTTTTAATTCAATAAAAGGGGTTTTTATTTTTAGGAATGGGGTTACAACGCAGTGAAAAGCAATTCCTATCCAAAAAGTCTTAAAAGGGAAAAACCCCGTAAAATGTCACAGCAAACAAAAATTTTTGGGTTTTTAATGTATCTTGATAAAATAGTAAATTTTAAATACACTGAGGGGGTTTTCAAAACTTTTATTAAAAAAATAGATAGGAGGATATTTCCAGAAAGGAATTTTATGTCCAAAAATTTAATACACGCAGATCAAAAAAATATGTCCCCAAAGGGAAAAAGTTTAGCGCTTTAAATGACAAACATTAACAAAAACACATCACCTTCTAACCCTACCAGGGGGAAATTTTAACTTTCCCATCCCGTTGGCTGAAAATAAGTTAAAATTCCCGGGGCCAAAAACCTGAAAACCCGGCCTTCCTCAACCCCCCACTTTATGACTGGCACAGATTAAAATTTACTTTTTTTCTGCATTTTCCCCCCAAACAACCCCCATTAAACGCCGATATAGCAACCATCAAGAATACCATTTCCTTGTTTTAAAGATTTTTTGGGGGACCCCAAAAACTCTTCCCCGAATATATTACACCTTTAAACCTTTTCACTGCTGACCAAAAATAAAATACAAAAACATGGAGCCTTGGGGAAAACAGACAGTTAAAGGGGGGAAATCTCACCACATTTATTAAACTTTTAACATATAGGGAAAGTTTAAAAGCTTTAAACCAAAAACATTGCTTTCCCATTTTTCTTTTTTTACAAATTGTAAAGGGAAAGGGACAAAGGGGCGGAAGTTTTCGGGCTTTTTTGTGCACCGGGCTTCCTAAAAGCGGGGAAATAAAACCCTGTTTAATTTTGGGGTCAGCGGCAATAGGGCCCCGACACACGGTTTTTTTTTTAGCATGGCAGTAAATGCCGGGAAAACCCCGGGTCGGGCCCTTTTTTTGGGGCATCCGTAAGTTTGGGGTTGGGAAAGGGGTGCCCCCCACCCGGTTTCCCGGGGTTAAACCAACCCTATATAAGGCCCGCAGGCCCAGGGGATGGGGGGTTGTTTCCATCCCTATGAAAACGCTCAGGGGGTGAGGGAGGGGGTAGAGAGCCAGACTGTGGGCCCGATAAACCGGTTTTATTTCAAAGACCCGGGATACGGGATTTTTGACTGGTAACAAAACGTTAATTTTAAAGTTTGTTTTTTGGCTGAAACAAGCCCTTTCTGTTTATTTTTCCCCCTTTTTTAAAAAAAACCGAATTTCCCAAAAAAACCCTGCAGTTTTTGGGACGTTGAAGGGGCTGCCTCCTTTTAGCAAATCCCACAATTTGGTTTTCTCGGATGCCAACATCCTGGTTTAAAAAGGCTGCATGTCCTTTATTAAAAGGGAGCTTCAATTTTTAAAAAACCCAAAAAAAGGAAATGGAGGGGCTGCAAAAAAACCTGGTGCAGGTGAGCAAACCCCGCAGCCCAAAAGGCCCCTTCTGAAACTTCGGGGCCCCACATGAGACCAACCAGCTCCTAAACAGCAGATGGCCCCCTTTTATGAGGAAGCATTCGGACGAAGGGGGCCCCGGCTACAAAACCCCATCAGGGGGACGGGCAGCAGGGGCGGGAAAGGGTTTTCAACCCCCGCAGAAAAGGACCCCCCCAGACGACGTGGAAACCTTCCTTAAAACCGGGCTTCGACGGGTTTGGGGTTTAACCTTAAGACTACCACTTTCCCCAGTGGGCAAGGTTTGGCCCCGTTTTTTTTCCCTTGGGAGCCCCAAAAGGCTTACCCCGTTTACTTTAAACCCCTCAGGGTGCCCCGGGGAGACCCCCGCACAAATCGGAAAAATTCCCTTGGGGGCCCCCTGGGCGTTTTACGGGCGCAAATTTCCGGGCACAAATTGGGGCTCAGTGGGGGTACAGGGGGGAAACCCCGGCCCCCCAGGACCCAAATGTTTGAAACTCCGCACCTCATTTCCCAAAAAAGGCTTTCAGCCAGGCTTTTCCCCCAGCCCAATGGTAGAGAGGGGGAAGAAGGGCCCCTTTTTGGGATGCTCCCCAACCCCTTTCAATGCCGGGGGGGCGCAAGGGAATCAAACCCGCGGCAAACTTTTAAAAGGCTTTTGGGAGAGAGTTTCACCCTGGAGAGTTCCCGGCTGAACCAAAACCCCTGCCCTCCCTACTTGGGAAACCCCGACTGACCCCAGGGAGTCAAAGAAGCTTAAAATAACTCCCTAGAGATACCGTTTCCCAAGGCCCCCCCCTGCCAGCGCCGACTTCCCCCAAACCCCCGTCCGGGACATTAACTGCTGGAAAATTTCCCTGCTGTGGGGCCCGTGGGGCCCGGTGTTTCCCTTGGGTCGGGAAACCCATGGACTGTTCCGTTGGGGCGGGGGTACGCCCTTTTGGCCCTTCCCGGGATGCACAGCCGGGGTTTTTTTACTACCCAAGGGGCTTTCCCCTCGTCCCAAACAGGGGGAAAAGGCACCCCCTAAGGGGACTTCGGGCTTTTGGGAAGCTTGGGTTTCCCCCCTGACAGCCAGTAATCCCCCTGTTTGCTCCCCAGGGGAAAACTTTGGGGGTTTACCTGTAAAAACCCTGGGGATACCAAAACGAAACCCCCTGGCCCCCAAATAAAAATTTTTAAAAACCAGGGGGGTAAAATTTGCACACCAAAAAAGGGAAACTTGCGGGTTGGGTTTATTAGCACCAAGTTAAAAATTGGCCCCCCCCCGGGGGCTTCCCCCCCTTTTGGGGGCTTGGGGGGGTTCCATACAGCAAAAAAAAAAACCCCAAAAAAACCCCGACCTTTCCCGAGAGCACTGCCCTGAAGTGGGTCCCCCGAGTTTCCCCTTCCGTCATGGGGGGGAAAGGGGGAGGGGGAGGCAACCCAAGATGAAACCTGCCAAACCTTTGGTTAGTATCTAGGGGAAATTTTGGGGAAGGGCCCCGCTGAGGTTTGAACCCAAAAAGGGGCCTTCAACACGTTTGGGGGTACTTTATGGGTTTTCCCCCCAAAAGTCAGGGGCTGTGGGAAAGGGGTTTTCCCCTTTTGCTTTAAAAACGAATTTGTTGACCCCCGGGACCAAATCCGTGAAGAAGTGGGGGAACAACTTCTGGGATCCCACCCCCAAAAAAGGCGGGGGGTAATTTGGGCGGCCCACATTTACGTTTTGGGGGACAAACCCTTGGGGCCGATAATACCGAGAAAAAAATTCTACAACCCGATTTTACTGGCCCGGGTGTTTACCGGGAAATCCGAGACAAATGCCATCCTGCCCCCCTGCCAGATCACCCTCCCCCGTTCCAGTTTTCCCCCAGCCCCCCAATAAACCCTTGCCTATTTTCGGGACCCCCTTTTGAGAGATTTGGGAAAAGGATTTAGTAGGGGGCCCCTGGAAAGTCGCAAGGACAAACCCTATATTCTGGTGGTTTTGGACTTTCACCACCCCGTTACCCAGAAAACTGTACCCCTTTGGGAAAAGCTTCCTTCCCAAGGTAATTTGGGTAGGGGGCAAACACATTTTTTTTTTGAACGGGCTTGCCCAAAAGATCCCCCCACGGAACAAGGGCCCCCCTTTAAAATTTTGAGATTAAAGCAAGACTTTGCCCGGGGCCGAAGGGTTGGGCCCCAAAACGCACCTCTGTTACCACCCCCAGACAATGGCTTTGGTGGGGAAAGTTTTTCAACAAGACCTTAAAAGGCCAAGTTGAAAAAGTATAGAGAAAGATGGCCCCAAAAACTGGGACTTTCCTGTTGCCAAACACCGTTTCCTATCCGAAGTTCCCCCAACCTCCACTGCTTCTCCCCTTTTGAGTTACTCAAACAGGGATCCCAGGGGGGAATTGACATTGCCAAGGAGACCGGGAAGTTTAGGGCACGCCCCATAAAAGCCCAAATTTCG
>JAODAL010073789.1:0-14613 GCA_025379985.1 Phyllomedusa bahiana
AGTCCACCCGCTAGATATTGGTGTAACAGGGCTTTAAGGTAAATTGCGAGCTGCATGGAGAATTGGATGACAGAAGGTGACCACACATTCACCAAAACAGGGAGGCAACGCCGTGCCAGTTATGCCACTATGTGCAAGTGGATCGTGGATGCCTGGGAGAAGGTATCAGCCTCCAGTATCATCCGAGCTTTCAAGAAGGCTGGAATCATCACTGAAGAGCTAAGCAGCAGCAACGAGACTGACTCAGATAATGATGAGGGGGACCCGAGAATGCTTGATGCAGAAATCGTGCAACTGTTTAACTCTGACACTGAAGATGAAGAATTTGATGGATTTGTGGGGGATGAATGAACTGAACTGAACTGAAAAAGTACTGTAAGTGTATTGATTTTTGTTACAACTTTACAAGTTGAGAGTTATTGTGAAAGTGTTGAATAAAGTTTGGCTTTCGCTCTGAACTTTGTTTCATTTAATGCGCCGCGCCTTATAGTCCGGTGCGCCTTATAGTCCGGTGCGCCTTATATATGAACGGCGCTCAATGTTAATGCGCTCAATGTTAATGCGCCTTATAGTCCGGTGTGCCTTATAGTCCGAAAAATACGGTAATTAACATGACAGATTTATAGGTTGGGTCAATACGCACGCGGAGATACCAAATTTGGGTACTTTTTTTATTTTTGATCTTTTTTGGGGCGATTGGCGTTTGTAAAGGGGAAAAGGGTGATGTACGTGTTTTATTTTATTTTTTGTGTTTTACTTTTTTACACTTTTTTTTTACTTTTTCACACTTTTTACACTTTTCCCCAGGGGGGAATTGCATGAACGATCGTCAGATCGTTCATGCAATAGGAGATCAGCACACAGCTTATATCTGTATGCTGGTCTCCATGGCCACTGTCAGTCCCGCTGCCCACAATGCATTGTGGGTATCGTGACGTCACCAGACAACCCGGAGGCTGTCATTCAGCATCCGGGCTGTCTGGTAGGAGAATCAGTAGCGGCGCTCAGCGGCATTACTGCGCCGGGATCGCGGGCAGTAGGAGCTCACTCCTGCCACCCGCAGCTGTGATGTCGCGTCCACGATGTCGCGTCATCGGGGGGTTAATCCCCCGTTGCCGGAGCTCACTCCGGCCGTGGGGGATGTGGCATGATGCCAGCGGTAATATTCCGCCGGTTCCATGCCGCGATCTTGCGCGCTCCACCTGCGAGCGCGCAAGATCGCCTTGACGTACTCATACGGCAATTTGCGGGAACCCCTACCCGACATTGCCGTCTGAGTACGGCAAATGTCGGTAAGTGGTTAATAAGAGACTTTCCAAAACTCTTCCATACCTTCTCAAATTTTTATCTTTGTGAACATGGAGTGAAATGCAGGTGGTAAGCGAGCAAAGAGGGGGGTAGGACATGGAGGTAGAGGTACGAGAGAAGGTGCTCCTTCCAGTGCTGGCGACAACACGCAAGCCAGTGGATCGTCGGTTGCAGGACCGTCAGGCCTGTCATCGCTGGGTCAGGGCCCTGTGAATCTCAGTAACGAACATCTGTTCTTCAGTGGTTAATGCAACCTGCATCCAGCAGTCTTACCTCCTCGTCCTCCCAGTCACGGCCACAAATGTCGTCATCAGCATCATCAGCATCCGTCCAACATGAAGCGAAGGCAGCCCAAATGTCAATTCGTGTACCCACCACTGTGGATAATCCATTTTCTGAAGACCTCTTTGATGACAAATGTGGTTGGGTCAGAAGGCCATTTCCAAAGACCAAGAGGACAAAGAGGATGATTTTGTCTGCTCTGATGCCCAGTTACTGATGCCATCAGAGGAGGAAGGAAGCCGGTCAATCGGCAAAAATCCCGGGCGGTCGGCAACGCCTTGCAGTCCTCTTGCTTGTAGCCCGCAGCTCCTGGATGCAGAATGTCAGGACGACCATGACACGTGTGTTGATGATGATGTTGACGACTTTGCGGATCCTATGTGGTCTTTTCTGCAGAATTTGCTTGCGAGCGCTTCATCACTGGACAAGGAGGAAGACTATGGGGTTGTGTCAGTATGGGTCCCGCCTCAAAAAGGGAGGGGCGGTCGCAGAATCAGCTGATATGATTCCCCAGCATGGTCAGCGAAAAACCCGCTCCTACTTTCGCGTAAAAAAGGGTCCGGGCCTTCAAGCGGGGCCTTCTTTGAGAAGCCTCTGATTCACAGAGATGTCATATCCCGCCTTTCCCGAAAAACCAAAGTAGAGGCAAGAATCTTGGGTTTAACCCCCACCCATGCTAGTCCATGCAGCGAATGCGGGTTTAAAATGGAGGCAACACCGGGGCCAAAAAAGGCCAGCCCGACGGGGCTTTAAACCCCACTGTCAACCCTCTGGCTCGCCCCCTCCCCCTCCGCCACCCCCCAAGCGTTCCTCAATGCCATGTCTCTCAGGTCATGATCAGGGATCACCCTGCTTCACCCTCCCCATGCCGGTACCACCAGCCCACCAGAGCCCATCCTCCCCCTTTCCTTCCCCCATTTGACGCCCTGCACGCCTTACACGGCGTTTTTTGGGCCCCTTGGAAATGTTGCTTTTCCCGTTTGGTGGACCAGAGGGGTTTCCCGCCACGTCAGGGCCCCTTGCCTCCCCCCAATACCAGATCCCGGGGCTTTTTTTTGCCAAAAAACCCGCCCCTGCCCTGGCACCCAGTGTCATCTAAAAATTTCAAGGGTTGTCTGCATCTGTGTAGAAAAGCCCAGCCCACCGACAATGGATAGAAAGCAGGGAAAGGCGCTATATCTCTGTGAAGCTCATGGGTGAGTGGGTGGATGTTTGGTGGTGACGTGGCTCTGGGTTTGGCGCACGCTTTTAAAAAAGTGCAGGGATGGGCAGGTTTTTTCCCCCCAAGGCCCTTGGTGGGGCATCCGGGCCCAGAAAAAACCCAGGGTGTTAAAAATTAATTGTTTGGAGCCCCCCCAAAACGGTCAGGGGGGTGGAGGCTCTCCGAACGGGGGCCCGAGGCTGGCTGGGTGACAAAAATCTTGTGCCGGGCAGGTGGTGTGCGATAACGGGCGAAATCTGGGGCCCGCCCTTAAGATCGGTAGGTGGGCACATCCCTTCCCTGGCACATGTCTTAACTGTCGCCCAAAAATTTCTAAAGAGTCCCGGTCGGACTCCCTGCTGGGGAAGGCTCGGGTCTGAGTTCGCATTCCGCCGTTGCACCCTGCTTGTCCCGCCTGGTGGTTGCAGCATCAGCTCGGCCTCCTATCAACTTTCTTTGTTGATGTGGCAACACGCTGGCTTCCAACCCTCCACATGCCCAGCGTTTTGGCAGTAGCGCAATGCCATTAGCATACGAAGAACCATGGCCTCACTAGCAGCTGTGCGGCCCTCGGGTTTTTGAGCCAGAGAGTGGGCAGGTGAAAGAGCTCTGCACCATCCTTGCCAGTTTTAAAGCCAAATTGGTCAGTGCGGACAATGCCCTTGTCAGTGGCATTGTGGTGTTTGTTCTGGAGGGCCGTTGGACATCTGAAACATCAGCCCCCATCAGCGCGGAGGAGGAGAGGGAAACCAGTGCGGCCGGAGCCTTTCTTCCGTCGAACCCACGAGGCCGAAAGTTTTCACAATTTATCGGTGTTCATTAGGCGTTGTTCGGGGTCGGGGGCTAGTGCAAGGGGGGGCATCAGCTTCAGGGTGATCATTCGGCAAGTCAGGGTGTGTTTTAAAGCCTGCAGAGGAAGCGGAGGAGGGGAGGAAGTATTCCTGGAAAACGCGTTACCGAGCCTCCCTTGGAAAAGGGTTGGCGCGAATTTGAGGGGGAAAGGGGGAAAGTGGGAAATCAGTTTGCCAGTCCCCCCGCCCCAGAGGCGGGGAAAAAATCAAGGCTCCATTCTCCAGAGTATTGGATGCTCCATTTCACCCAAACGATCCTCGCTTTAAAGGCCCATCAAATGAACAACGTTTGGGTGCCCCCTTGGATCCCCGGTACAAAACAAAACTCAGCATTTTCCCTTTCCATCCCCCCAAATAGAGAAAAAATGCAGGAAAATGGAGCCTTGTGTTTGATAATGGAGACTTTGTTGCGTCTGTTCCGTTCTTCAAAAGTACGGTGGAACAAGTCACGACGTGACATCAGTGAGTGCCCAAAATTGCCGCAGCGACAGAACAGGCAAAAGTGGAGAAGCCTTGGGTGACCTCTGGGAATCTTTATTTTTTAAACCCCACCAACGCTGTAATGTAGGGCAACATCAACAACAGAGACCAGATTAAAAATCATGGTCAGACTATCTGCGTCTCAACACCGTATTTTTTGGTGTGTTCCGGACCAATCGACTTCTGGGGTATCCAAAAATGGATGAATGGCCCGAGCTCGCTCGCCCCCATAGAGGGGTCCCGCCCAGCAGCCCCGGCTATTGAGCGGACCCTTTAGCACAGCGGGGAGGAGTCATTACAGACAAAAAGCATCGGCTTTCCCCGATAAAGGGATGTTTGACTTTTATCAAAATGAACAGGGAGGGGTCTTGAGTGTTGTGGTCCCAATTGCCCGAGGTCATGATAGTTGCCGGTCTACTATACATTTCCTCTTCAAAAAGAAATGGTCCCCTTTTAAAACATTTTTTAAAAAGATCATTTTTCTGCAATTTTTTTTCAGTTCCCAAAAAATTTTTTTGCTGGTTTTGCTTGTGAGGGACTGTAAAAGAACCCCAAAGGGTTTTAGACAAAAAAGTATTCCATTTTCACTTTTCTTTAGAATTTTTCGATTGTCAATGGGTTTTTGGGGTCAAGGGGGCTGTGAGATAAGCTTAATCATGGGCCTTTGGAAAAGAATGTGGCTTCTAAATGGGGATTTCTCCCTCCAATTTTTTAAAAGTGGGTGAGAAAATCATTTTTTTAATTTTTTGGGGGCATGCTGCTTTGAAATGCAGGTAAATGTGGTTTTTTTAAAAGAATTGTTTTTCACAATTGTTTAAGTGGTCAAGGATTTATGTTTTGAATTTTTGGGGGGGTTTGTGTGAAATGCGCTATAATAAGGTCCCATTTAAAAATGTGGTTTCTAAAGCATTTGTTCTTCACAATTTTCAAAAAATGGCCAAGGGGATGTTTTGAATTTTTGGGGGCATTTTGCTGTGAAATGGCTATAATACAGGTCCCATTCTAAAAAATTTGGTTTAAAAAGACATTTTTTCTTCACAAATTTTCAAAAGGGCTCAAGGGGATGTTTGAATTTTTGGGGGCTTTTTTTTGGAAATGCAGTATACTAAAGGTTATAATAAAAAAAAATGGGTTTTAACGAATTTGTTCTTCACAATTGTCAAAAAAGGGGTCAAGGGTCATGTTTTTTAATTTTTGGGGGGATTTTTCTGTGGAATGCAGCATACTACAGGTCCTATTATAAAAAAATTGGTTTTTAACAGACATTTGTTTTACAATTGTCAAAGTGGTCAAGGGTGTGGTGCTGTCAAAAAAGGGAAAGGTAGGGCAGTTAAGGACACATATTGAAAAAAGACTTGTTTTTGCAAGTCTTTAACAGAGCTAGCAATCCCCTTGTGAGAAACCCCTTTAATAATTAAAAAAAAGAGAAACAAAAATGTGGCGATTCCATCCTATTTTAAAAAAGTGTTTTCTGAATTAATCTACTAAAAAAACGGCATGCACAAAATAGTGGTAGTGTAGGTTCCCCGGACAGGTTTCAATGTCCCGTTCAACTAAAAAGGTGGTTTTTAAATACTCCCTTTTTTTTTGGACTTTTTAATTTGGGGGCTGCAGGTTTGGGGTTCAGTGTGGCCCAGGACAGGTCTAGTCAATGTCCAGTTCAACTAAAATGGTGGTTCAAAGACTCCTTTTTGCGGCACTTTTTTAATGGGGGTCATGCAGGTTTGGGGCTCATGCTGCGTTCCAGGACAGGGATATTCAGTGTCCAGTTCAAGTAAAATGATGGTTCAAATAATACTGCCTTCTGGCACTTTTTAATTTGTGGGTGATGCAGGTTTAAGGCTCATGCTGTGGTACAAGACAGGGATAGTGAATGGTCTGTGACTTTTTTTCTGTGGCTTTTATAACCTAAGTGTGTTGCCTAAGATGTAGCACGTATCCATTTGACTGTTGTGGATGTTAATTTCAGCTTCTCCAGCCTTGTTTGGGTGTAAGAATGAAGGTGTTGGTCCTCTCCCATAGACTTTGCTGGTCATCGGCGATAATCTATTATCGACTATCGGAAATCGTCTTGATAATTGCCGATATCGACTATCGACCCGATGACGGTAGTCGACGTAATCGCTCATCACTAGTCACTTACTTTCCCTTTTGTTCTGCATCCAAACCAGACCAGTCCATAAGTGTTAAAAAAGAAAGAAATAACTTACTTATCTCTCTCCACACTCCCACGATGTGACCGAGCAGCCGGCCGGTCAGCCTCTGAGCCCGACATGGGCTGCCCGCATCAGCACTGAGGGCCGGTGCCTGATAAGCTTAAGGCCTAAGTCCTTAGGCTTAGCAGGTGGGTTAGCAGAGCAGAGCGCTGGTGGTGCTCCACTCTGCTTATACCGGGCAGTCTGACTCTTGCCTCTGAACGCTCAGGACAGAGTGCCCGGGTGTTCAGAGGCAGGTGGCGGCGGCAAGCCCCGCCGGCAGTGATGTGCCAGCTGGGCCCAGGAGCGGAACTATCGGGATATCAGACATAGCAGCTGGCACAGGGCCCGGGATCTTAGGGGGCCTGGGTCTCGGGACAGCTGCTACCATGTCTGTTATCCTGGTAGTTTCGCTCCTGGGTCCAGCTGGCAATGAATGTAACTATAGTTCACTGCTGGTGGTGCCTGCTGCTGCCACCTGCCTCTGAACACCCGGGCACTCTGTCCCGAGTGTTCAGAGGCAAGAGTCAGACTCTGCCTACCACTCTGTCATGGATTGAATTGATATGAACAGAATCTTAAAAGGTATCCTATATTTATTATCCATATGTATTGTATTGTGTTTAGAAATTTGCATTGGTGATTGGTGGTGTTGGCAATATGTTCCATATTTGAATTGTTACCTTTGGTTGATTACATTGTATTCACCACATTTCTAATGTGCTAGTGTTCTGCATATTATATTTAGCCTATATTTTAGGACTCTGCAAAAAGTCCCGATACACTTAGCTGCTTAGTTTTGGTAGAAATTTTGAGCAGGCGCTGGTGTTATTTGTTATTCGCAGTGTATACTCATAAAGCGCTTCATTTGACTTGATGCCATGTCGGCATTATAAAATGCCACTGATATCACATCTATCTTCTCTAGGGTCTAAGAAACAGCCATGGATTTTTTTCTCAACAGAGAATCATTTTCTTACCTGCAATGACACCTGCAATGACCTGGTGGGGGAAGTGTGCAGCCACAAACACTCTGGATAGGCAAACATTGACCTGTACTGCCCAGAAGAAAGCCCACAAGGCCCAATGTTGACACCTAGTGACAAAGTAAGACAAGATCATTAGCATATTTATCTATGGAACACACTTCCTACTACTGGTCGTATGTTGGACCCACTACTATATCAAGACAAAAAATTTCCAGGCCATATAGCAAATTGATAGATAAATGGAACAAGGAACCAACCAAGTCTGGTAAAACTAGAGCATACTCAGCCAGATGTTAGTATATGGCCGGTCATTGGGGCTCCTTCATAGGGTTATCTTACTAAACCTATCTTCAAATACTCTAGGGCAGGAGTGTACAACCTGTGGCCTGGGGGGCACATGCAGCCCCAGGTGCTCCTCTGTGTGGTCCCCTCCATCAGAACACAAATGTGGTTTGTCTCTGTCCTCACACTTCAGAAAGTATTATTAATTACAAATTTACATTTTCACATAGAAATGCAGAAAAAAGACATATATCATCAAGTTCAACCAAGGGTAGAGAGAGATGTGGATCATCTTTTGACAGCTGCATTCAATTGATGGCACTGTTATGGCTGGCACTGTTATAGTGCGCACTATAACTGGCAATGTTATTGTAGGTACTGTATGGATGGCTCTGTTATAGTGGCCACTGTATGGCTGGCACTGTTATAGTGGGCACTGTATGGATGGTACTGTTATAGTGGGCACTGTATGGCTGGCATGTTTAGTGGCACGTATGGGGTACTTTTATAGTGGGCACTGTAGGATGGTCTTTTTATTGGGCACTGTAGGGGTCCCCTGTTATAGGGCCATGTATGGCTGGTACTGCTTTGGCAGGCACTGTATGACAGGCATTGTTATGGTGGGTACTCTATGGCTGGCCTGTTATAGTGGGCACTGGATGGATGGCAGTGTTATGGTGGGCACTGTATGGCTGGCACTGTTATAGTGGGCACTATATGACTGGCATTGTTATGGTGGATACTCTATGGTTGGCGCTGTTTTGGTGGGCACTGTTATGGTGGGAATTGCTTAGCTGTTACTGTATGGCTGGCATTGTAATGGAGTGCACTGTTATGGCTGGCTCCATAGGGTTGTATATCCTATTTAAGCAGCCTTAATGAGCAATCAAGTAAAACTGTGTCTATATTATCTCTGGAATCTTCCTCATAGGAGGATTTATTTCTGACACAATCATCGCAGATCCACAAGATATACCATAAAAATGTGAAGGTTAAGGGGCTCCAGGACTTAGTTTGGGAGATAGGATATTTGGGGGTTATTCCCTCTAGTTATAGTTGTGAAACAGCCACTTCTGTAACCCCTGAAAACTACAATCAGAACAGGCGCCTGATATCCTCTTTCTGGACAACCGAGCAGGGAACCCCCCATTCTGAGCTCTGGCAGTTCCTAAAGTGGAACCAAGACCTCTCAGCTATTTCGAGTATTTGCACTTGAAGTCCCATTAAGGTCTTGGATGAGGAATATCCCACTGAGATTTTCTGCGGCTCCTGGGAGCAGTATAATATGACAATGTGGTCCTTTGACAAGAAAATGTTGGGCACCATTGCTCTAGTGTAAGATGGGAGTTGTTTAGGACTTAGCAGTTGCACAGAATGTCTCTTGTTTTGGAGGACCTAGCATGTTCATGTAGTACATGCAGAGCATGAACATCATAGGTCCTCAATAACAAGAGACAAACGTTGGCAAGTTCATAAAATCTATTTTCATATACACTATTAGATAATTTTGAACTAATGGGGGAGTGAGGTCTTCTATACAGGATCCTCACTTCTTAGTGAGAATGGAGACTGGCTACATAGAATGTTATTATCGCTCTGGAGGACGTATCCTGCCTCCATGACACAGGCAACTCATTGACATGAATGGGCAATGTCTAATACTTTGTTTTTTCTGTGGTGGTACTGTAGGGAAATTAAATGCTACAGGGACACTGCCATCATGATGGAATATTTTTATGAAAATAAATATTCCTGAAAAACTATTTTATCGTATATTTATATATATTTTTTCGAATTTTTGGCAGTATTTTTTTTTATTTTGACAGTCCTTTGCAGAATTACATATAAAATATTGTCCTTCTTTAGCTGTTTGAGAGAACTTTTGTTTGGCAGGGCAGTCTGATCTCACTCCACTAAAGCTGCTACTAATCTCTATGTAGTCTCAGTACAAATAATAGGTAATGACATAATCATTGCTCTATTGTTCTTTCTTCAGGGATAGATAAGATTATACTAGACCATGTACAATGCATGAAAGGCAAATAGGGTGATCTTTTTCTGCACTGAAGGGGCGGGTAGGTTTGTTCACACTTATCAGGTTATTGCTAATATTTATACTTCTCAGACCAGAGCTGACAGAAAGAAGGATTATCAAGCAATTCTCTCACTCAGGTTCAGACTGGGGTACCTAGGGCCCACCGGTGGGGTTTTCCCTGTTCCCCTGTGGGCCAGTCCAAGCGTGCTCTCACTGATGTACTATCAGAGCTCACAAAGAGGAAGTCATAGAGAGAGTAATGTACCCTTCAAATAAATACTGTGTAATGCTTAATTTAACCTGTGGTAGTGCTGTAGGGAATTTGAACACCTGCCCACAGATTACAGCTGAGCATTGATTGATACTCTGTGATCACAACCTCATTCACCTTCCTCATTGCAGGCCCACATTTTTAATTCCAAACTAAACTTAGACTTCGACTCCACTGACAAAACTATTTTGCTGTGATATTGTCCAGGAGCAGCGTACATGATCATCTATGCCATGTGCATGTTAATGTTACTGCAGGAAAGTTGCCTCCCCCTCAGTGTATGTGGCAGTGTAAGACATTTATTAAGCGAGTAGAAGAACTGTTTATATCTAGCAAAGCAATAAGTTCAGCCAAAGTTTCTTCATCACTCACCGGCTCTTGAAGGAGGTGCGAGTTTGCAAAAGAGAGAGCGCAGCACATGTCATCACGTAGTAGACTGACGAGGAGCCCATAGCATGCCCCGATGGACTTCCTGCGATTAGAAACACAGCAGGAAGTCCTTACAAGAAATACTCCATTCAGGATGGGAGGGTTGATGCCAATCTACTGAAGAAAGGGCTTTTATCTCTAGCTGATGGCTTCTGACCTCGCACTTTTCTCAATACATTGATGAGAATGTTTTGATTGGAGTTTCTTATTGTTATCGCATATCCAGCTATAGAGAACAATCATTTGACAGGGTGAGGAGGGCCAACAGGAAGCAAGCATTGCTCAAGCGTCGATAAGTGATTGCAATAGTCTTGTATTATTATCTCTAGTGTAACATAGTGTTAGTACCATGGGGTTTGATGCTTATGAATGTGGTTTTACAACTAGAGGCGAAACTTGAAGCTCCTGGACCCTAGTGCAAAAAGTGAAATGAGGTCCCCCAGCTACCATGTGCCATTTACAATGCTGGTGTATCCTTATATGGCAAAAAGGCTTTTGGGCCCCCTCAGGCTGCAGGGTGACTGCTACCTCTGCAACCCCTGTAGCTACGCCCTTATTTACAACTAGCAAGAGCTGAGGGCCATTTGTATGTGTAGCAACGCTGGTGGACTCAAGACGACAACAGAAATAAATAGGGCAGCTAACCAGGAATCGTATGTTATAATTAATCCAAGTGTATATTAACTAAAAAAAATGGATACAATCACTACTGGATGATTAAGTGGACAGAGAGTATGGCAGATGATTGGTAGGAAAAATGGTTGAAGGTGACACCATAAAGGCTTCAACCCAGAAGCAAGGCTATGGCAAAGATAACTAACTTTCCCTGGATCTCTCCCTAGACACCAGACCTCCTAACCCTACTTTGTTCCTAAAGTGTCCCAAAACTATAAATTACCCTTATACGAACAAACTGACACCAAACCCAGGGCCCAGGAATAAACAGCCCTGAAAACCCAAATACGAGAAATTTTAGATGAACCAGAAACGGGGAAACCCAATTACTAATACAGTCATAGAACTGGCCCAAAACCAAAAAAAATTTTTAAAGATACACAGAAGAAATAGATTTTTACCCAAAAATCTTCGGGGCATGCAGTATACTCTGTGCCTTGGCTGCCAACCTGAAGGAGTTTTCTAGAAGCTAGCTGTCATTACTCAACTAACAGGCTCCTGGTACGCGACTTGGTCGGATAATCTGCCCTGAAAGTTGTGTGAGGTGATTGCATAGTAACTGAGAATTAATAATAAAAGGGGGAAACAAAAGGGGGGGCCCCTCCGCCTTCATAAAAAAGAGGGACATGGATTTGATGGGGGGGAAAAAGTATTAGTTTTTCAAATTTAATTTTTTTTTTTATTATAAGCAGTCTACCTCTAGTGTTGGCCAAGCTTGAACAGAATTATGATACATCTTAACAAACCTGCCATACACCATGACCATGCCAATAAAATCTGAAATACGCTCAATAAAGGAGACAGTTCTTCCCTTTTTCCACCACAGGTTACTGGGAACTGCATAATTTCTGGAGATGAGGCGTTGCCGTAAAAGGAGGTCTCATGTACCCACCAGTAAGGCCTTTGCCCAAAAAGAATCCTGCAGTAAAAAAAAAAAAAAACACTTTAAATTCTAGCGAATTAACTAAATTTTCCCCCTTCTTTTGGGTAATTAAGGGTTTAAAACCCCCCTTGCAGATTTTTTTTTTGTAAAAATTTTTAAAATTAAAATTTAAACATTTTTTTTTTGTCGTTTTTAAAATGGATGTATAACCCCTGAAGTTTTGGCTCCATTGCAAAATTTGTAACAAAGTCTCTTAACTACAATATGGTAGTTCTTCTATATAGAAGACATGTCTTTGGCCCCCACCAATACTACAGTTTAAAAACATCGGACATTTTTGACGCCTTTATAGTTACCTACCTGATGGAAACCCATAAAAACATGGGGAGGTGAACCACATGTTAAGTAGATATTGTTCTTATTATAATAGTCTATGGCTATATTGCATAAGGCTCTAAAGTCTATGGGGGACTGTGTTTTGGATTTGCACCTGCTTTTGGCAAAATGGGCTCCCCATCCCAATCCCCTTCGACGCAGGGATCCCATTTAGGTGCAGTCTTGCCATTTTCGGGGCGCCTGCATAAAGAGCTGAATGGGCGATTGGGGTTTGGGGGCCGGGACGCGGTCATTGAATACCCGAGGCGTAGATCGTGGGTCGGCAAAGTCGCTGCATTGCGCGCTCGCCTTTCCGACAGGCAGCCTATTGAAGTTGGTCAAATGACCCGGAGGGGGCGAAGTGAAGCGAAAACGAACAGAGAGGAAACATATGAAAATCCAAAATAAATCCATCTCGGCCTAAGCTCCGTGTGGCATGGGTTGATTCCAAAATCTTTTTTTTTATTACTTTTAAAAACATAAAAAAAAGGTCAAACCTTCTAAAAAAAAAAAACAAAAAACATCCAAAAATCAAAAACGGCCAACTCAAAATTGGGACTTGGAAATTGCTGGAAAATGCAGAAATTTAAATTCGGTAAGCTTTCCCCATTGGTCGGCAAAAACCAGCCAATCGAAAGGAGGACAGTGACCCATTATAACCCTTGGGGAATATTGACCAAACAAATAAAAAGGGGGGAAGTTCAAAAATACAGTAAAAAAAAGGGGAAAAAAGCTATTGGTGGGAAAACCCGGCGGCAGATATGAATCCACCACATATGTATGGTCTTTTTGAGTGGAGCAAGAAAAGGGGCGAAGAAGGGCCCCTAAAATTTTACTGCTATTGGAATATTCTCGTACTGTATTTTTTTGGGGGGAAGAGGGGGTCGCCGTAGCCAACCACGGGGACTCTTATCCATGGTTCATTGGGAAAAAAAAAGCAGGTGAGCTCTGTTTGTGATTGGCTCAGTTAAAAGAGGCGCGGTTTTTTGGGCCTGGGGACGAGCGCGCTCTTATGGGTTTTCTTGCAAAACGTAAAAAAACTTACAGGCAGAAATAAAATGATAAAACCACGAAGTTTACCGATCCCATATAAAATGAAAATAATAAAGGGGGAACAAAAAAAAAATATTTTCATAAATTCATTTTTATTTTTTTTCGTTTCCCAATGATCAATAGTATGGGTTAACGAAAATAAAAAAATAAAATGAATTTTTTGAATTTTATTTTTTTTTTTACCCCCCTATTATGTTCTTTTTTAAAGGGGAAAAGGGAAACTTCGTGGGCTTTTCATTTTTTTTCGCCTTTTTCAGTTTTATTAAGATTGCATTAGAAAACCCTTTTGAGGTCGTTGCTCTCCCTTGGCCAAAAAACCGCGCCCTTTTAATTAGCCAATCAAAACAGAGTCGCTCGCTTTCTTTTTTCCCCCTAGAACTCTATAAAAAAAATAGCTCACCCGCTGATTGGCTAAGCAGGACGAGCCCCCTTTCCCCCCAACCAATCAAGAAAATGAAATTTCCCATAACAGTAAAACTTTTAGGCCCCTTCATCGCCCCTTCTTGTCCCCCAAAATAGGCACACTATGATTGGGGATTCATATCTGCCGCTGGGTCAACCAATCAGCCTTTTCTGCCTTTTTTACTGTATTTTGAAATGTCCCCTTTTTTTTGATTTGGGCAAATAGTGTTGACGATTTTTTCGACAAAAAAGAAATGGCAAGGTTTTTTTTGGTGACGAAATTTTTCAGACATCGATAATTAAGGTTTTTAAAAAATTGCATCATCTTTAAATCGGCCTTTTCGGCCTTCCTGTCATTTGGCGGCCAGCAAAAAAGTTCAGAATAGAGCAGGGGGAATGGTGTGCGACGTCATGACTGGGGTTATGGTTGCGAATGGCTGGAAAAATCACATGACCCGTTTTTACATAGAACAGCTTCCTTTTCAGCCTTAGTGGGCTCTCAGCGTCTCAAAGGGATAGGCCCTGCGTTTTGCGTGGCCCAAAACCCGGAAATTAGTCTATTTTCCCCGCCAGAGAAACCTCTACTATTGCTTGATCCTTCAATTTTTGTTTTGATTTGAGATTTTAAGATTTTTGAGTTTTGCTAGGAAAATTTTAAAAACACAATCTACCCGTTTAAATTCCGGGGGGGGGGGGGGGGGGGGGGGGGGCAAAGGCAAAAACAGACAAGCTCTACTATAAAGAAACATGGAAAAGTTCACCCGATTAGGTAGAATTGCATGCAAAATCTTTTTTAAAAATTTCATTTGCTATTTAAATTTTCCTGGATATTGGGGAACCTGAACTTATATTGGATAAAATCATTTTTAGTAACTGCAGGTTCTTTGTTTGGTCAAAACTCC
>JAODAL010073790.1:0-14613 GCA_025379985.1 Phyllomedusa bahiana
GGGGTGTAGGTGCAGAAAAACCCAACTTACCTTAAAAAAAAACTAGGGTCAACACAAAGTTGAGGGCCCTGCTCGCAAGAGCTTACAATCTATTAGGGTGTATGGGTGAGATGAAGGGTGAGAAGTGCTTGGTTTACAATGCTCCAGCTATGTGACATCAATATGGGGTAGTATACATACAAAATGGATGAATGCCACCCCAAACCATACACTATAACAGAAAGTCCCTGTGGGTCCCCAAGTTCGGAAGTGTGAATGTGTGATAAAAATTTGGGGGGTTAACAATTAGGGTTTTTGATGTTTTGTTAAAAAGATGAGTTTTTCAGAGGCATTAAAAAATTTTGGGTTGGGAGTGGCCGATCCATGGGGTAAAGTTACGGAGAAACTCTTTAAAAAAAGATAAAAGGAAATGCGTCGGGCATAAAATTTGATATAAAAAAAACACTGGGTATTAAACCTTAAGTAGGTTCTTTATTAATAAAAACGGACAACGCGTTTCGCAGACCCGTTGTTTCCCTCGGGCATAATACAATGGGAAAAATGCTGTGAATTTAAAAAGCCGGGTTCTCAAACGAGGGAAACACGAGGTGCAATATCAAACTTAAAAGACAAAAATAAAGGAAAAAAGCATGCTTTGGAGGAGCAGAATAGCTAACAAGTTTAAACAGGATACTTTGTAACGCCAAAACCTATAAATATACAACAATAAAATGTGCTATAATAATAGAAAACATAGATGAAATTTAAAATAAAAAATATAAATACCTTCAATACCTGAAACATATCTGCAGGATAGCAAAAAAACATAAAGAAAAAATACAGAAAAAAAAAATATATCAATTAATTACCTCCCGCATCTCATTTAACCCTTAGGAACTATAGTGTTAAGTTTAAAAAAAAAAAAATTTCCCTTTTATAAACGTTTTGGCCCATTTGGAGTATTAATCGAAAACTGTTCTATTGGTTGAATTTGAAAAAATGGAATTTCATTTGGATGTCTTTTTAAAAAATGGCGAGGTAAACTAGGAGTTAATTTTGTATGCTTAACATTATATCGATGGTTGTTTAGCCTCTTAGACAATTTCATACTTGTTTTGCCAACATATTGTTCACCACACTTACAGGTTATTAAATATATTACGTGGGAACTATTACAACATTAAAACAAAATTATCTTGTAATAGTTCCCACGTAGTATATTTAATAACCTGTAAGTGTGGTGAACAATATGTTGGTAAAACAAGTATGAAATTGTCTAAGAGCTAAACAAACCATCGATTAATGTTTAAGCATACAAAATTAACTCATAGTTTACCTCGCCATTTTTTAAAAAGACATCCAAATGAAATTCCATTTTTTCAAATTCAACCAATAGAACAGATTTCGATTAATACTCCAAATAGGCTACAACATTTATCAGAACGGGAAATTTTTGGGATTTTTAAACTTAACACTATAGTTCCTAATGGTCTAAACGAGATGCAGGAGGTAATTAATTGATATATGTTTTTATACTGTATTTTATTCATTTATGTATTTTTGCTATCTCTGCAGATATGTTTCAGGTATTGAAGGTATTTATATTTATATTTAATTGCATCTATGTTTCTATTTATTTATATGCACATTCTTATTGTTGTATATTTATAGGTATGGCGTTACAAAGTATACTGTTCTAAACTATGTTAGCTATTCTGCTCCATCCAAAGCGATGTGCTTTATTCCTTGGTATTCTGTCTTGAAGTTTGTATATTACACCTCGTGTTAGCCTCGTTTTGAGAACCCGGGCTTTTTAAATTCACAGCATTTTCACTATTGTATTATGACCTGAGGAAGCAGACTGGGTCTGCGAAACGCGTTGTCCGTTATATTAATAAAAGACACCTACTTAGAGGTTTAGATACCCAGTGTCTATATCATAATTTTATGCCACGAGCGCTATTTCCTTTATATCTTTTTAACGTGATCTCCCGCGGAGTACTTTTGTCTCCCCGTGCAAGAAGGAGGCCGGCAGCTCGTGGATCTGTTCCCCTATCGGGTCAATCATGTTTGTTATGTGAGTTGTACCATATTCGTACAACTCAATCAGGTGAGCGGTTCAAGATCGAGAACCCCCCCCCCCCTTCTTGATTTTTTCAGGGGTGACCATTGTTAGTTTCCTAGACCCTAGAACTTCTGTTCAGCTCTTATCCCTCAGCCTTAGGACATGGTCTTCGCGTTTAGTTAGCAGCAGCTGTCGGGGGCCGGGGATAGCTCGATAACTCTTGACCAAACACCACTCAGGCAGGGACCGATTAGCTAGTTTAAAAGGTCATAGGGACCGTGAGGGATCTCTCTCCCCATCCTTACCTAGTGACAGGGAGGAAGCGGATCGAACAGGTTTTTATGTTTTACCATTCAGGATTGCGCTTGTTTCTTTCCTTCTTTTACAGTATTGATGTTACAGAGAACTGGTGCAATACGTGCAAAATCTTGGAGCCGGGCATGGGAGGTTCGGCTCCCATCCCTCCACATGATGTCTCTATCATAGTCAATGACTTTACACTCTCCCCGGTGCCGCAAGTCCGCTGCCTTGGGATAACACTCGACTCTGCCTTGTCCTTCAAACCCCACATCCAAACCCTCACCTCAACCTGCCGCCTCCACCTGAAAAACATCTCTCACATACGCTCATTCCTTAACCCTGTCACTACAAAAATGCTGGTCCATGCCCTTGTCATCTCCCGCCTCGACATACGCAACATCCTTCTCTGTGGCCTCCCAGCTAGCACTCTCGCTCCCCTCCAATCCATTCTCAACTCTGCTGCCCGTCTTATCCACCTCTCTCCTCGCTACTCCTCTGCCTCTCCCCTCTGCCAATCCCTACACTGGCTTCCCATTGCCCAGCGCATTAATTTCAAGTTACTGACCCTGACCTACATAACCTCTCCCCTCCATACATCTCTGCTCTAATCTCCAGATACTCACCCTCACGCAACCTCCGCTCCTCTCAGGACCTTCTTCTCCACTCTCCTCTTGTCACCTCCTCACACAACCGTCTCCAAGATTTCTCTCGTGCCTCCCCCATACTCTGGAACTTGCTGCCCCAACACCTCAGACTCTCCCCAACTTTCACCAGCTTCAAAAGCAATCTGAAAACCCACCTCTTCAGGATTGCCTATGACCTAGAATAACACCCACTGTCACTCAACCCCACGAACATGTCTGCCCTACTTCTGTCTCTTTCCCCCTTCCTTGTAGATTGTAAGCCTTCGCGGGCAGGGCCCTCTCTCCCTCTGTACCTGCTGTTAGTCAGATTGTCACTACTGTAAATGTTTGATTATGTTATGTATGTAACCCCCTGAATGTAAGCCCATGGAAAAAAAGGCCCTTAAAATAAATAATAAAAAATAATTTAAAATAAGAGTGAGGTGGTAATCTGATATCTCAGCAGGAGCGGGTGGGTGGTAAAAAGAGATGAGGGAGGGATTTAAGGGGTGCGGGCTATGAGGTTTTGGTGGAGTGATATTTAGTTGTTTTCTGATTAGGGGCAGCCAGTGCAGGACTGACAAGGTAGAGGCATCAGTATAGCGGTTGGGAGAAAAAGATGACCCGGTGCGCTTCGGCGGGTTAGAGAGAGGATAGTTTACAGAGAAGGGGACCGATACGCAGGGAGTTACAGTTGTCAAGACAAAAGGAAAAAAGGGGACATGTGTAAAAGATAAAAAAATCATTTAAAATCTATCTTTGTTCCACTCCTTTACCCAAATTAAATGCCTCCTCGAATTATTTTATTATTGTTGCCGGCAGCCAGACTCGAGAAAACATGCCAAACCCCTTCCTTTCGGCTGAAATCTGCTTTAATACAGTAAATTCTTTCCCAATAGAACTTTTTAATACGACTATTTTATCACTACATGATTGGTTAATTGGTGGTTGCTAAGAGAAAAGTTAAAAATTTGGATTTTGTATGAAGAATTGCTATTAACATTCCCAAACCTCCCTTGTATTATCTGGGGGGAGGAGGAAGTCCTTGACTTTCTTGCTTTAGCGACAATGATCTTTCTAGGAAAAAGCTGTGTTGAAGAATCGAAATAAGGCAGAAAAAAAAGCAATTAGAATTAAATACTAACCAATGTTAAGATTTTTGGAAAAAACGTTTAATTTTTTTTTTTCCCTTTTTTTCCAAATATCAATTGACCCCTCCTTTTAAAAAATAAAAAACCTGTTCGACCGTTTTCCTCCCTTCACTGGGGAAAGGGAGGGGGGAGAGGGGTCCCTCACGGTCCCTATGACCTTTTAAACTGCTAATTCGGTCCCTGTGGGGTGTTGGTCAAGAGTTATCGAGCTACCCCCGGCCCCCCGACAGCTGCTGGCTACTAAACGCAAAGGGACCTGCCTAAGGCGGAGGGTTTGAGTGACAAAAATTCTAGGGTCTAGGAAAACAAAGGGAAGGTCCCCCTAAAAAGCCTCCCCCCTTGCTTTTTAAACCCCCCTTGTGGGTGTGTTTTTTTGGGGCTGTTTGGTCAATTGTGCTTGTGTGAACTTTTTGTTCTCATTGGGGGAAAAAGGGTTAGGAATTTTCCATGCTGGTGAACATCCCCCTCCAAGTAAGCGAGCACGGGTACACCTGTTTTCTTCCCTTTAGCAACATTCCCCGATCCCCGGAATGACACACATCACTACCAGTTCGGATGAAATCTACCCCCAAATAAATTTCCGCTTGGGCTAAAACCATTCATCAAAGGTTTAATACCCCCTGGGTCCTTTAATTCCGGTTTCCCTTTTTAATTCCTAAAGGGGGATCATCCAATTTTTTAATGGCAAAGGGTCACCTTCCCCCGTTTGGTCCTGTTTTTGGGGAAAGTCGTAAACCAAATCTTTCTCCGCAACCCCTCCCTTCTCTGTTCTTCCAGGGCACTGGTTCTGGTGTCTGGATTCTATTTCTCCTTTTCCTTCCATCTACACGGGTGGTTTGAACAAAGTCTTTTTGAAAAGAAAAGCTCTACTTTTTTTTGTCTTTCTTTCCCGTATTTCAGGTTTTTCCCCCGTTTTTTCAGGTTCCATCTATGCCCCCAGGAATAAACTTTATACCCAAATATCTTGTCACAAATATTATTGTTCCCATTGGCAAAGTTAATCAGTAATATTTGTGTATCTGTTGGGTTTTCAGATGGGCTACATCGGTTAGTGATCCGCATTGGGCCAATATCGCAAAACTAAAATTTAAAAAGGGTTTGTTTGGTACTGGATGGTTATAAAAAAAAGTGACCCCCTTTTGTTTTTGGTGTTTGCTACTCTTTTTAAACCACACCCAGAAATACAGAGTGGAAAAAGATAAAGGGGTGTTCTTTATGCCGGTTGGAATAAACCCTTCTTTTTGCGAAAGTCCCCCACTTGGGTCTTCCTTCAATTTTTTATTGAGGGGGGGAACGGGTACTTGGTTTGTAAATTGGGCTCCAGGTCTTGATGTGTTTTTCTGCACCACACAAAGTCACCAGGTGTAGTTTTGTCAGAGTTGGATTGGAATGGGGAGAACATTATGGATGGATTATTTTTAAATTCTTTACACAGATTTAAAAATAATTTCAAGGTTCGTTCCCCTCACTAAAACTGCTGTGTTGAAACCTCCCAAATTTGGGGGGGCCCAGAAATTTTTTCTCCTGAGAAGTAAACCCAAATGGGCTGGGGGGGTATTTCTAAAAGAATAAGTGCAATGGTAGGAATGGGCCAGGAAGAGAGTTTATTTGCTAGCTTTCAGAATTTTGCCTTCAGAGTGGCTTCATTCTTTCCCTTTTTTCTGTGAATTGGGGATGGTAGGGGTGTGGGCCGAGGTAAGCTCCTATTTTTTCCAAATTTTTGGTTATTTCTGCAGTGGGGGCAGGCCCTTTGGTAGTTTTAATCCGGGATCCCAAATCTGCATATCAACTCGTCAAAGTTTCTTCACAGTGGTTCGGGCAACATGTTGATAACGGGGGTAGACTTAGGCCACCCGGAACTTCCCCACACGAAACATATTTGTTTTTTTCCACCTTGGGTAATTCAAGTGTTCGTTGGTCCACTGAAGAATTAGGTTTGCCAAATTCTTCCTTGGTGTTGGCATCAGCCTCCGGGGTTTTCAAGTATTGATTTTTCACAACTTCACATGGTTTCCCGTGGGAATGAAAGTTTTTGGGGTGTGGTATATCTTGTTGATTGGAAATTTTTTTTGCCCGTGGGTTTTAAATGGAAATTGTTTTAATTGGTTTAATGCCTTGGTTTTTTTTTTTGGGAATCCGCTTGTTAACTTAATTTTAACCCCTTTTTGGGGGTTGAGGTTTGGTTGTTAAGGGTTAAAGGTTCCATGAGCCTTGGGTTCTTCCTTGTTTTTTAAAACTTTCTTTTTTTCTTCTACCTTTTTCCCTTCTTTTTTTTCTCACTTTCTTTTTCCTTCTTTTTTCTACTTTCTTTTTCCCCTTCTTCTCCCTTCTCCTTCTTTCTTATCACATTCCCTTCTTTTTTCTCACTTCCCCTTCCTTTCTTCTAAAATTCTCTTCCTTTTTCCTGCTTTGGGGGCAGGAATATTTACAGCCACTCCTGTTCTCTCAAATCTCTGGGAAAGGAGTGGGGCCCTTTGCAGCCAATCTGCTTTAGGTGCCTTTCACTTCCCGCTCATTCTTCCAGGGGCTTTAGTCTTAAAAAAGGGCCATTGAGTGGAAATTGGGAGCATGCTCAAGTTAAGACTTTTTGATTTGATGGGCTTCCTAGCTTTTGGGAAAACCCTCGCAGGGCCCCATTCGGGCCCAAATCATAGGCTAGTCGGTTTTGTTCATGGTTCTTTGGCGGTTTAAAAGTTTGTTAAAGCCCAGGTTCACCTTCTTGGGTGGATTCTCGAGGTAAAGATGCAGCCTTCAAGGTTTCTTGAAGGTACCACAGAAAATTCCTGTTGGAATCTCCTTGTACCCCGAAATCTGTTCCATCTGTAAAGAAGCTAGTCTGGGTCTCCCTGGATGTGGACGTGGGAAGTGGGGGGTTTTCCCCCCGTTTGTTAACCCAGTCTGAAGAGGTTCATGGGGCAGTTTGGTCTTCTTGGGGGTAGACTGATTTTATCTTCCCCCCCTTTGAGAGAAGAAAAAGGTGGCGGGGTTGAGAGTTACCTCTTCAAAGTGACATTTTCAGGCATAGAAATGGGCATTGTATCGGAAAATGGCGCTTGTTTATGAGATGAGGTTGCGCGACGTTTGGATCCCTTGTAGATCATATGGCCAAAACTTTTGCCGGAGGGCCCAAAAATGATGTTTTAGTTATTTAAAAGAACTTGTGCGCATTGATAGTTGAGGAAAATTTGGGCTTTCCGTGCAAAGGATTCTAACTTGCAGAAATTTTCCCAAAGGGTTCCATACGCTCTCCTTTTTTTGGTCAGGATTGGTTGGCCATGTCTTCAAAATAGGGGAATTTGAAAGGCTGGTAATAGTCCAGTTCCCGAGCTGGATTTTGTGGAAAAGTTTTTTTTTCCAGGTTTAAAACCCACTCTTGTCCCTCAGGGGTTTCTTTGGTGTAAAAAATGCCCTTGAAAAAATAGTGTAAAACTTGCTAAGATTGGAGGCTTTGGGATCCATTGAGACGAAAGTGCGAGGCCTAAAACCTTAAAGTTGTTTTGATTGTTCTGAAGAAATGATTCACGCTTTTTCCAGCCCATGGTAAGGTTTTTGGGGTCCCCTGTGATATAAAAGGTCGAGGAAACAATTTCTAGAACCCCTTTGGAGTTTGGACTGCGTTGATTGATGCCAAATTTTGAAGAAGACTCAAAAGCTTGATTGACAAGTTGGAAAATAAGGTGCACACAGAGTTTTTTAATGTCCTGAAGGTTTGAGAAACTGGGGGGGTGAGTTCGTCCCCCTTTTAAAGCATTTTTCCCAGGGGGGCTGGTTCCATGATAAGTGAAAAAAAAGGGGTTTTTGACATCCTTTATAGGGGGGAAAATGAAGAAGAATTGCGAAACCTAAATGTAAATTTTGGCAGCGGGAAGAGGTACGGTGGGGAACTGAGCTTTGGGGACCAGGGGGTTTCCATAATCCTGCAGCAATGCTGTCTGAGTCCTGAACCAAAGGGGTATTTTGGGGGTTCACCGGGGTAACTTTTTTTGTGAAACAGGGAACCGAGGGTATTTGCGGAGGAATGCGTGGTGAGCACCATTACCCAGGAATGTTCTGATTTGTGATCTGGTTTTTCTTGATCATGCTTGGGATATTGAGGCAAGCAAAGGCGGGGTAGCACCCTTTTCAAAAAACATGTACAGGTGAGAGGGAAGGTGCCGACACTAGGACCTTTAGACCAAATTTAGGGGTATTCTGTCAAAAGTTCAGGAGGTGTTGCGATGTGGAAAAAAAATGTGAAGGCAGGAACAGTTTTAGAGCTTCTGTGAAATTGGGTATTTTGTCCAAAATAAAATTCCAAGAATTTATCTGATAGTACATTCATCGTTTGTGAAAATTAGCTTTTAAACAGATTATTGGATAAATAGGAGAGATAAGTAGTTTATAAAGGTCCATGTGTCCAATGGCACAGGGTAGGTTAAGGTTTGGGTTGGTCGTCCCTCCCCCTTTAGCAGAATGTAGTCGGAGAAAGTTGAGTCCGGTGGAATGTCAAAAAGTTTTTAAACCCTTGGCGCAATGTATTACAAGGTAAAAGGAAGTTGGGGGCCTTAATTTGAAAATTGGGTCAAAACGGGTTCAGAATGATACAGTGGTGTTCTCTGAACATTGATAAAAAGGTAGACATGTTTTGCCGGAGTCCCTATGGCTGAGGACGTAGGAGGTTTTGAGGTTGGAAAAGGGGATAAAATTCATCTTGAGGAAAATGGGTTTTTGCACTGATTTGGTTAAGATTGGTAAATTGAGGTCCAAAGAATGGATTATTTTTGTAGGCTGGGTCTGTTGTGTTGTTGGTTGAATTTGACGGTTGATTCAAAAAATTATAATGTGGTTAAAAATTATTATGCTGAGGGATTGCGGTAGTTGGTCCCTTGGTTGCAAGTTCCTTTTTTCTCAGAGCTTTAACGGCATGCCTCTATATTCCGATCAGTTCAGTAAAACAAGTCTTTTTTAAAACCGGCCTTGCCCCAAAGGTGTGGTTGGACAATTCCCGGGAAATTTTAGGTCCATTTTGAGTTGGGGTTGAGGGCCCCGGGGTTTTGTGTGGTTGTTCACAGTACGTCTCGGGTCTGGATATAGGGTCCTTTGGAGCCCTGAAAGTAGGGCCTGTAGAAACTTTTTAATTTTTGGGATGAATCGTCTGGCCTTAGAAAAGGAGAGATTGACTTCCGGGTAAAATTGATATTTTGTCAAATTAGTTTAAAATAATCCCAATGGGTTTTGGAGACCTTTAACAAAGCCCTTGAAAAAAAAGGTTCGTGGGCTTTAGTGTTATGTCAAAACCATGGCCCGGAATAAGGGAGAATCCGGGGATAATAAATTCCCCGGATTCAGTAGGACTCGATGAAATTTAGATATTCATGAGGATTAGCCAAGCATTCCCCTTTGGCCCCAAAAATGAAGCGACGGCAGAACTCTTCTAGATGAGTAAGCAATGGTCCTAACAGTGTTTTTGAGGGCTGATTGATGATGGCCAAATTTATCCCGCCTTGATGCTGGCAAAATGGTATAGTCTTTCCAAAAGGGAATTTCTTCTTATTGGCTGATGCCCGGTAAAAATGCCCTAGGTTTTCGGGTTGGCATTTGGGTCAGTAAAATTTTTAAAATTGTTCGGGGTAAAAGGCACGTATATTGGTTTATCCTGGGGGATTGTGTCTGGCGCTGATGGATGAGAAGGTAAACGGAGAGAAAAGGAATCCAGTGGGTGAGGAGGTGATGGTGGGGGTGCTGCCCAAGGGAGGGGTAAAACCATGAATGAGTTGGTTCTGGTGGTGGGGGGAATGTGGGTGTTCTGGTAATGTGTCCTCTCCCGGCACAGTCTGTGTGCTGTGGCAATGGAAAAAATTGGAGTCCTTTAATTTGGATTTCAGAAAGTGGGTCCTGGTTTTGTGGGTAATGGCAATTGTGCTCCTCCCCGTCTTCCTCCCATTAGCATTGAAGCAAAAAAGCGGTACGGAGGAGGGGGTGTTTTAGAATTGTGGCAAAAGGGGGGTGATTGGGGGTGGGGTGGTGTTTGTTGTGATGTTCGGTGTTTTTGGCAAAGACGTTATCACAGACAGTTGATAATCATGTTTTTATTGTATAAAAAAGTGAATTTGCTGGAGGGGAGGGGGGGAGTCGGATGTTTTTGGGGTTTAAAGGCGCTGTTAACTTAAACCGGAAATTTGGGTTCTTTGGGTTCTTGGGTAAATAGGGCCCCAGGAAATGCAAAGGGGGGGGTTTGGTTTTGCCTTTCCGGGTACAGGAATGTTTTTGGGCTTCATAAAATGGCTACAGAAAAATAAAGAGGTTTTGGGACGGGGGGCTGAGGGGGAAAAATACCGGGGGGGAGGAGCTGAGGTAAAACAAGGTGTGATCATGTTTTCGTTCCCCTTTCCCACAATCTACGCAACTTTCGTGTTAATGGAAAATTATCTCAGTCCACCCCATTGAAAGTTGCCCTTTGGAAACGCAGCTCACTTTTATACATATGAAATTTTTTTAAACCTTTTTATTTTTTACATTTTTTCAATGTACATGCTTTGGCCCAAAACTGTTATTTTTCTTTTAGTTTGTCTCCCACATGCTAGCTTTTTTCCGGATTTTTACCGTTACACAGGCGTAATTATGCTTTTTCTCAAGTCTATATTATATTTTTACTATTTTTCTCTTCGTCAAAACTGATGCACCCTTTTGGGGTGAGCGCTATAATTTTTAAGTACGCCCTCAGCCGAGGGGGAAATGTGCCGAGGGACAAACCCCCTTAACAGATGCTTTTAATCGAAGCCGGCTATCATTCTGCCCGAATTTCAGTGGAAAGATAAAAAGTGATGTAGCTTGAATAAAAATTAACCCCGAATGCTTTTTTTTTTTTCCTAAGTAAAACAAACAAAATAAAACCCGTGTTTGTTGAGGTTAACCTTGTACATACCCCAAAACTAAACAAAAATCTTTGCTCATCAGCGATAATCTAAAAAAAACCTGATTTTTAAACCTTGTATAAAAATTGTTTCTTGTGTATAATAAAAGGAATTTGTTACAACAACTACCAGCTTTATTCAAAACAAGGCTAATTCAAAAGTCATCTGTCTTACAGGTTATCAGAAAACCAAGATTTCTGTCTATTTTCAGGCTTATAGAAACCAAAATTTCGTTAAACAGGGTTTTGGCTCTCTTTAACCTTTTTTTAGATCGTCTGCTAAAACTATAGAAGGCTTTGGCAATTGGCCCGTTTTTTTCAAATTCGATCATATGTTTATAACTATATCCCTTTATAACTGTTCTGTTATAATGTATATAAAATTATGACAGGCTTCGGTCTCGCTACCGGGTGCTTATCTCGATATTCCTTTTTTGTCCCTCAGGGCCCACCCTACCTCAAATGAAATATGATACCCAAAAGGGAAAAAAACCCATCACGTTATTTACAGAGCAAAAAAGCGAGGCATTAATTGGGAGCATTTAAAGGTATACGCATATGATTCCCCTTTCATTACCCGAACCACCCCGAGGCACCCTTTCGTTAAACAGGGCTCCCAAGGGAGGCGGAAAACCCCCAAAAGACTTTCACTAGAATGTCAAAAAAAAGATGCCCCGATTTATAAAAATCTGTAAAGTACCGTTTCTGGGGTTGATAGGCCCCAAGTGATTGGGCCTCCACGGGCTTCTGGTGGCTACCCCCTCCGGTTTTTCCTCGGGTGTTTGGGCACGGCACCACTGTAAGAGATTAAATAGGTGTGGAAACTTCTTTTTTCCCCCTCCTTTTCCAATTAAATGCCTCCTCCGATTTTTAATTTTTTATTATGCCGGCAGCCCGAGCTTCGAGAAACATGACCGCACCCTTCCGTTTCGGAAATGAAATTTTTAATCACGTAAAAAAATCCCTGTTTTTAATTTACTCTATTTTACTAATGTTGGTTAAATTTGGGGTTGCAAGGGGCAAGTTTTTAATTTTTGGGGTTGGGGAGATCTTAAACGGGGGTTTAAAACCAAATTACCGAAATTTGGGGGGAAGGGTTTGAGTTTTTTTGGGAAAAGATTGAGGAAAAGGGGAAAAAGTGGAGAAAAAAGGAAAGAATTTTTAAAAAAGAAAAAAGAGGAATGGTTAGTTTTTTTTTTTAAAATTGACACAGGGTTTTATTTGGGGAAAAAATTTTGGGGGTCAGCGGTGTCCCCGGTTTTGGCAAAAGAAACCGTGGAAAAAAGGAGCTTTCAAAGAAAAAAAAACAGAGAGTAGAAGGGGTAGGTGGAAGGGTTAAAAGGGGAGACCGGGTTGGGCGAAATTTGGTTTTTAGAGGGGAAACTATGAGTTTTAGGGAAAAAATAAAAAAGGGGAAACCCCCAAAAGTTGGGGTGCCATTTGGCAGGGTTTTTAAGAGGACGGGGGGGGGCGGAGGGGGAGGGGTAAAAGAAGAATTTGGGAAAAAGGGGGGGGGAGGGTTGGAAAAAAAGGTAAGGTTTCCCCCCCGAAAAACAAGGACCCCTTTCTTTTTGCAAGTTGGTTAATTGGTGGTTGCTAAGAGACAAGTTATAATTTGGATGTACGTATGAAGCATTAGCTGATATGACACATTCCCAAACGCTCTCCTCTGTATTATCTGGGGGGAGGAGGAAGTCCTTGACTTTCTTGCTTCTAGCAGACAATGCATCTGTCTCAAGGAAAGCTGTGTTGAAGATATCTGAAATAACGGCAGACAGAAAGCAATTAGAACTTAATACTAACTCAATGTTAAAGATATGATGATAGAACTGATTTAATGTTTTTTTTCCCTTCTTTCTCTTAATCATCAACTTGACACATGTATGATCTGAGTTTTCTGGCATATAATGCCCCTCTCTGTGCCGGCTGCACTGTCGGTTGCACCTCCCTTATGTGTTAGGCGAAATCTTTGTCAATTTCTAATGTGCCTAACATAAAGGAGCGTTCTGGGGCAGAATGCACCACATTTGAAAACACTGATGCATGTATGAATGCGGGTCGGCAAAGTGAGGCGCATTAAAGCTCCGACAGGCAGACCTGGTCTGTTGGAGGCATCGAAGTTTGCCCCGCATCTTTGAGCGTACTTCGGTGCCGTCATACATCAGGTGCAGTTTTCACGGAAAAACCCATGAAAACAGGCGCTTCGATGCGCCGATCTTTATATATGTCCCCCTAAATGTCTGGGTTGTTTCCACACTGAGAAACAGACGGATTCTGGAGATGTTCTTGAGGAGCAGATTTCAGGAGCGGGCAAGGGATTGGGTGTATGGGGTGAAGGACAGATCAGAATCTAGTATAACCCCAAGACAGCGGGCTTGCTGCCTAGGTGTCATGGTAGTGCCACACACCAAGAGAGAAATAGCAGAGTCCTCACTCCCGCCCTGCTACAAAACATCAGTGACTGTCTGTCCGCTGTCTTTGACATCATGTCCTCTCTCTATCTCCAACTAAACCTCACTAAAACTGAACTTCTTGTTTTTCTCCCATCTACTAACCAACCCCCATCTGCTATTTCTCAGTGTGTGGCACCACCATAACACCTAGGCAGCAGGCCCGCTGTCTTGGGGTTATATTAGATTCTGATCTGTCCTTCACCCTCTATATCCAATCCCTGGCCCGCTCCTGTCACCTGCACCTCAAGAACATCTCCAGAATCCGTCCTTTTCTCACTGTGGAAACAACTCAAACTCTCATTGTCGCTCTTATTCTTTCTCGTCTTGATTACTGCAACTCCCTGCTAATCGGTCTCCCTCTCTGTAAACTCTCCCCTCTCCAATCTGTCCTGAATGCAGCAGCCAGGCTTGTCTTTCTCTCCAGCCGCTATACTGATGCCTCTACCCTGTTTCAGTCACTGCACTGGTTGCCCATCCAGTTAAGAATACAGCATAAACTAATCACTTTCACCCATAATGCTCTCCACAGCGCTGCACCGCCCTACATCTCCTCCCTCATCTCTGTCTACCACCCTGCCCACTCTCTCCGCTCTGCTACGGACAGCAAACTACAGACCACAATCATCCGAACCTCCCATGCCCGTCTTCAAGATTTTGCACGTGCTGCACCCGTTCTCTGGAACATCCTACCACGTACCATCAGGCACAACCCCAGCCTTCGCAGTATTACTAATTGCTAACCCACACCTTCTATCACACACATTTGTCACTCTCTACAGTAGGGCACTCACAGGCACTTATCTGTATATAGATGTACTGTCATGGTGGCAGGTTCACCCAATTATTTTTTATTTTTTTGTAAACCACCTCATATTTATGAAACAAGGCTGGACCATTGTCAATTCAGCACTTCTCCCCCGTTGTCTCCCCCAGACACCCTCATAGATTGTAAACTCTTGCGAGCAGGGCCCTCACACCGTGTGTCTCATCTGTAAGTACTGTAGCTCTCACTGTGTAATATCTGTCTTTTGTCTGTAATTATACCCTCTACATTGTAAAGTGCTGCGGAATATGTTGGCGCTATATAAATAAAGATTATTATTATAGCAGCGTTTAGTTGGTTAGTAGATGGTGGGATGAGAAAGAGTTC
>JAODAL010073791.1:0-14612 GCA_025379985.1 Phyllomedusa bahiana
TGTTTCGTTGCCGTGAACCACACTGGTCATTGGCCACTGACTACCTCATGCGCGCCGCCGGACCCCGCTCTCAGTCATTGCGCCACTGCTGATCCATGCTGCTGCTGTCGGACCTCCACACTGTGTGTTTGTCCCACTCTGTGGCCTAATATTTTTTTCCCGCCCAAATGTCTTTGGGCCCACTGCCTATTATCCGCTGTCGTGACCTCCAACGTATCTTTGGCCCACCTGTGGCCTAATACGTTTAGCCGCCTCCAAATGTCATTGTCCCCACTCCTGATCTCATATGCTGCCGCCGTGACCCCCACACTGTGTGTTTGGGCCACTCTGTGGCCTAAAAGTTTTGCCCTCCAGAATGTTTTGTCCCACGCCTGACTCCTGTTGCTGCTGTCGTGACCTCCACATGTATCTTGTGCCACTCTGTGGCCTAATACTTTTAGCCCCCCGAATGTCTTTGTCCCACTGCCTGTCTCAAACTGCTGCCGCCGGCCCCTCCACCTGGGGATTGTGCCACTCTGTCCATACTGTTTTGCCCCTCCAAATGCATTGTGCCCCCCCTGATCCTTTCTGCGCTTAGTACCTCCACACGTACATTTTTCCACTCTGTGGCCAAAAACTTTTTTTTCCGCCCCAGAATGTCATTGTCCACGCCGATTTCATGCTGCTGCCCCCGTGACCTCCAATTTTGGTGATTTGCCATTCTGTGGTTCCTCCTTTTTTTCCCCCTCCAAATGTCATTGTCCACTCCCTTTTGACTCAACTGCTCCCGCCGTGACCTCCGCTCTCATTTTGTGCCACTTTGGGTTTCCCCCATGTTTTGCCCCCTCCAGAATGCATTGTGCCACTGTGACCCATGCTGCGGTGCCGCCGTCACCTCCACACTCTGTCACTAATGTTCCCCCACCTGACTTCAGTTTTTTTTCCAGTTTTCGCTGGCATGTTTTTAAAGGGCTATACCCCCTTAGTTTTTTTCAGTTTTTTTCCCCCTTAAGTGCCAGGAATTTTTTAGTGAACAATTTTAAGAGCGGGGAAAATCATCTGGGTATACTAAAACACAAAATTGTATAGAACAAACCCAAATCCCCTGCAAATTTTAAACATGGACAACGTCTACAGCACCCTGCAGGTCTGTCAGCCTTGGAAATAGCTGCTTTTTTAAAGCGATTCGTGCCGATAAAATTTGGAACGAAACAATTTTTCGGAAAATTCGGCGAAGTGACCGAATCGAATTTTTGAGAAATTCGCCCATCTCTAATTATGACCACAAGATTCAAACTCCTCAGGGTTCTACTAAAATTAGATTACCATGGGCGAAGGAGTTCTTTGCAGCCTTAATATTTCCCTTAAACTGTGTTTGCATTTTGGTTTTATGAAACAGGTTCTGAGAATTGTCAGTATTCCTTGAAGTGAAAGTAGTATATACATTTGATCATCTAGGACAACCACACCAATGCTGGACTGCAGTAAACATGAATGCAAATGATATATCAGACCCGGTTACTTGCTAAACATCAATTTTCTTTTATTCCATATAAATATATATGCAGCCAGACCATTCCAGTTTTCAGGCTTTTAGTAGTGGAAACAAGTCATGTTCAGACTAGCAGCATAACAAGTCAAAAGACAGGTAAATACCTTACAAGGCGCTCTGTGGCGTTCTGATCGACAGAAGTAAGGTATTTACCTGTCTTTTGACTTGTTACGCCGCTATTCTGAACATGACTTGTTTCCACTACTAAAAGCCTGAAAACTGGAATGGTCTGGCTGCATATATATTTATATGAAATAAAAGAAAATTGATGTTTAGCAAGTAACCGGGTCTGATATATCATTAGCATTCATATGGACTCTAGGGAAGTCGAGGGAGACCTCCCGATATAGACCCAGAAGCGTAATCAAAGTCATAGATGTATAAGCGGTACTGCACATATTGGATTGGACTGCAGTCAACAGGCATTCTGATTGACTGATTTTGGTCATTCTATGAAAACAAGTATTTATTTACCTACTGATGAACCATGAAGAAGTGTTGAAATAATAAGATAAGGGGCCACATGTATGAACCTGTTTAGGACTAAAACCCACTTTTTTGGCCATAGGTTACTATGCGCAAAAGACTGAGTTTTAGACCTCAACAGCCTCATATATGTGGCCCAAGGCATCAAGATAATAAGTTTGTATTTGGACTAATTTCATCATTAGTGAACAGGCAATATACAGGGATATCCTCTTTTCTAGAGGTTCCTCTGCCAGATTGATAGGTTTCACTGTATAATGTTGAGGGACATTTGCATAAGGCTGGTGCTAGACCACATAATTCACACTTTGTACTAATTAACCTTCTAAACTGTGGAGTATATTGTAGATTACGAGACGGAATAACTGAGTTTTTTATTGGTTTTTTTTCAGTAATTAGTTTAGTGTCATAAATTCTAGTAATACACAAATCAGGAATTTAAGTGCAAAACCTAGGTCCACTTTGGCTTAGCTCATGGACTGGTATGTGTTGGAATTTAGCACAGACCTTTCTTCAAAAATCAATAAAGGTTTAATGGAAGAACTACTTGTTTACATGAATAATCACTTCTTCTGGTTCATCATACAGAGATGGTTACATCCATTATATGAATTGCAGGTCATTGAACAAGCCAAGGGGTCCAAGTACATAATATAACAGAAGTCCAATCAAACAAACTAATACAGAATGAGAGAAGACTCTACCCGCAAGAGCTTACAGTCTACAATACAGCGGGGGTGGGAGGGAGACAGAAGGTGAGAGATGGAGAGGTGTGTTTTATGGTGTAATAGCAGCATGGTTATTGTAAGTTGTAGGCTATCCTGAAAAGATGGGTGTTCAGGTAGCTTTTGAAACTATTGAAGGTGGCACAGGGTCTGATATGTTGGGGTAGTGAGCCTGGAAAATGTGGCATGCACGGGAGAAATTTTGGAGACGGTTGTGTGATGAACTGGCAAGAGGAGAGAAGAGAAGAAAGTCCTGTGCAGAGCTGAGATTGCGTGAGGGGAGGTATCTAGAGCTTAAGGCAAAGATGTATGGGGGATAGGATATGGAGTGAAGGGAAGTGGATCTGAGTCTAAGTGATGATACATAATACACTGCATAGCAGCAGCTCTTTCCTTTCATTGTTACCTGCTCAAATTTAGATTTTTTTGATGTATGAATGTAGCTTATCTAACTAAGCACAGCCTTCCATTTATTTGCTCTTATTTCACAACAAAAGCCATTGAAAAGCATTGGAAAAGTTGAAATAACTCTCTGCATTAATATGATGGTACTTTAAAGTTTGCTAAATCTGTAAGGTGAACAGAGTTTACTAGGTTGTGTTCTGTTTTTATTCGTTACTCCTCGCTACTCCTCTGCCTCTCCCCTCTGCCAATCCCTTCACTGGCTTCCCATTGCCCAGCGAATTCCTTTCAAGCTACTAACCATGACCTACAAGGCTCTCCATGACCTTTCCCCTCCATACATCTCTGCCCTAATTTTCCCAAAATATCTCCCCCACGCACTCTCCGCTCCTCACAGGACCTTCTCCTCTGCTCTCCCCTTATCAGCTCCTCACACAACCGTCTCCAAGACTTCTCCCGTGCTTCACCCACACTCTGGAACTCACTGCCCCAACACATCAGACTCTCCTCCACTTTCACCAGTTTCAAAAGCAACCTGAAAACCCATTTCTTCAGGCTTGCCTATAACCTTCACTAAACTTGTCACTACTTCCTCCACAGACATGTCTGCCCCTCACCTCCTGTCTCTTTTCCCCTCCTTGTAGATTGTAAGCCCTCGCGGATAGGGTCCTCTCTCCCTCTGTCCTGCCAATTGTCATTATCCCTTATCACTGTACTCGTTTGACTTATGTAATGTATGTAACCACCTCGAATGTACAGCGCCCTGGAATCAATGGCGCTTTAAAATAAATAAATAATAATAATAATAATTTGTGATGTATGTGGTTTCTATATCTTTACTAGTGTGAAGTTAAGCTTTGGTCCATTCTTTTGACAGTGATATTTTTTTGACAGGACTAGATATTTGTTTATGCACTTTTCAGGGATATTTATTAAGGGAAGCAACTGTGCAACCAGGGAAATAAAAAATGGAGATAAGGAGTGAGAACAAGGTGGAGGAGTTGGGGAGTTAAAAATGGAAAGAGATTAAGAGATGAGGAAATAAGCAGAAGCAAAAAAGATAAATTTGCAACATTTCATGGGTCAAGTACTGGACCCATGAAGACTAGACTGTAGCACAATGGCCAGATGTATAGTTGAGAGAGAGAGAGAGAGGTGTTTTAGTCCATCTGACAAATATGAACCTGTTTAGGTCTAAAGCTCACTTTTTTGCCCATAGGTTACTATGGGCAAAAGAGTGAGTTTTAGACCTAAACAGTTTCGTATATGTGGCCCTAAGTTAAACCTGTATGTTGTTTGTGGAGAAGAGATAAGACAATGGAATCAAATATCCAATAAGCACTCTATTGATCTTAAATGGTTTGTCTAACCTTGCTATTTTACAGAGCCACAATCAGCTTAGACTCACACTATCTGGTTAGGCTATGGGTAGTTCTACTACAGTGCTTGCATATCATCTATGCTATTCCTAGCTGATCCTGTTATAGTGACTTGAGCACAGGAGGTAAACTGTAGCGCACAAGGCTACAGAGCTCTAAAGGATTAAAGCTTGTCAGTAATTACTGTATACAAGCTTCTATCTTTCAAGATAAGAAACACAGCAGAGAGTGACATCATCATCCTGACCACTGCTGAAGTCTGTAAGAGAACAGAGAGGTGGTTGGTAACTATGAAAAAAAGTGTTCACAAGCAGGAGATAAGATTTGCTCCTGACTCTGAAACGAACCAAAAATTATTTGGTAAAAGTCTTTAATTACCTTTTTCTACATGTTTAAAGCTAATCAATGAAAAGAGAATACCCATTTAATGTGAAAATATACCAAAAAGTGCATTCTATACAAAAAGAAATGTTCACATTTAAAAAAAAATACTTACATGTAAAAAAAATTCCAGTTTGAACATGACATATTGGGGGAGGTTTATCAATACTAGTGCACCATTAGTATATATTTCCATGTAGCATGAACCAATTTTACCACTTTCTTGGAGCATATTGCCTGGTTTAAAAGAGTATATTTTTCTTTACTTCTTGAAATACAAAAATGACACAAAGTTGCTCTGAAGCCCAGTGTTTTTCCAAGTGTCAGAAATAGTTGTAAATGAACTCCATATAAATGTAGAGTACAGCTGAGACACCATGGGGAAAATTCATAAAATGTTCTCCAACTCTATTGTGAGGGGAAAGAAAAACTTTTTTGAGAAAACCTGGTTTATATCACAAAAATGACATATATCCATTGCAAAATCTGCCCTCTGTCTTTTTAACTTCATTAAAATAAATAATTCATCACAATTTATTTTATTTTAAATAAGTATTACTTGGCAGCAAATAAGAAAAACTAATTTGACATTAATTTGTAGATTTACTAATTTTGTGAGTCTATCCCCTTTTAAAGAACACAAAAGAGTGTTTTTGACGTTTATATTTGGGAAGGGCTGGATCAGATTTAAACAGAGAATCTGGAGAGTGGACTGCTAATAGAAAGCGCCCTCAGGGAAACTACTGTTAACGCATCTACTATTCAAGACTAACTCAATTACTCCGCTTAAAATGTTATTCAATTGCCCGTAGCTCTAAGGAATTCAGTTTTTAGACGGGTAGTGATTGTGACTAGTGGAGGGTTCATTTTTTTTTTAAACAACATCCTGTAATCTTCTTAGGTACCTGGTTGCAAAGAGATCCTATGCTCCATCCTGTATAAATATTTGTAGAAGAAAATTTTTTGCCTGTTTTTTTTAATTTTTCTGATTTGGGGAAGTTTAATAGTTTTCATACAATGTATTGGTATTATGTAATTCTCGTGCATTCAGATCTGGGTATCATATGGGTCTATTGCTTCTTTCCTTACTGTTATGTGCTTTGGAGGTCTGGAATTATACATTATAGTCGATTCAATATGGCAGAGGTAATAAAAGTAAATAGCTGGAATATAAGGAGATTAGAAGATTCAGATAAGAGACATGCTATGTCTAATTATTTGAGCTCCTCCCTCTCAGTGATAATTTGTCTTCAGGAAACTCACTTGGAGCAGGATATAACACATCTTTTAAATAAAGCCTGAATAAGCAACAAATATCTGTTTATGCAGGGTACTCTAACAGTGTTAGTATCCTAATTCATAGAAGTTTTCCATTTGAAAGTGGATGATAATGGCTGATAGATTTGTCTCCATTATAGACATTTCTCTATATCTATACTCCTTGTAGCCATATGTATTATTCCTCCTTATAATTGTGGTGTCATGCGGGAGATCATGTATTTTTCATCCTGTCAGGCAGGTTTAATTTTATTAGTGGGAAACTTTAATGATGGTTTAAAAACGCCCCATTGGGATCCCTTTGGATTTTGGGGGCATATTTTTTGGGGATGGGGGGAAAATTTAAGGGCTAACAAATGGGAAATTTATTTAAAAATTTCAGGAAAAAAATTTGATTCTGAACGGGAGAGTCAAGTTTGGGGGGATTCACGGGGGAAAAGAAAAGGGGTTTTTTGTTTTAAATTTTAAAAAAATGGCTCGAGCGCATGGCGTTACATGGGGCAAAGAAATTTGGAGGAAAAAAAGGTTTTAGCTTACATACATTTGGGGAGAGAATTTAAGGGGCCAATCAAGACCGTTTGGGATTCCCTTTTTACGTCACCCGCATTTTTTTTAAAATTTCCCGGCGGGGACCGGCAGCTCACCCCCGCCCACTGTGCTGTGTAGGGAAGGGGGCTGCCGCTGCGATTAAAGATAAAAACCCTACTAAAGAACTCACTTTTTTTTTCAGGATTTTTTTTTTGGGGGGGGTCCCCACTTTCTCAGAGACGCCTTTTCTTTAAAGTTCTAATTTTGGGTTTTGTGGGGTATTGGGAAATGAAGTCCATGTGCTCCAAGCAGGGTGCAAGTACAAATTTTTAAAGGCTATCTTTTCATTCCCTTTAGGGGACATTGAATATCAAAGGGGTTAATTTTAAGGGCCCGTTTTCCCTTGGGTTTTATTCATTTAAAAAAACAGCGTTTTTACAATCCCAAACACCACTTAAAAATTTTTGGGGTTTCCCCATTCTTTTTGCGCAATTAGATTTCCCGGGGTAAACTAAAGGGGTTGTTTCGGGTGTTGGGTCACTAAAAGGGAAAAAGTGTTTTTCAACATCAAAAAAAGAAATTTTGCCTGTTTTGCATAAAATTTAAACTTCGATTGGTTAATGGGCGGGGTTTTTTTTTGTTGTTTGGGGTTTTCCCTAAAATACACGCCGTTTTAAAAACGGGTACAAAACTGGGAAAATTTTGGGGACACATTTCTTTTGGGGCAATATTAAATCCCAAAAGGGTTTAAACTAAATATTTTTTTTTTTTTTTTTTGCCAAGGTTTTTATTCAGTAAAAGAAAAAATCTTTTCAACCCCCCCAAAAAAAAGACATTTTGCCCGTAACATTAAATTTAAAATTTCCGAAGGTTAATTTTAACCTGTTTTTTCTTTTATATTCAGTAAAAATAAACAGTGTTTTAAAGGCAAAAATTTAAGTAAATTTTTCCGGCCATTTGTGGAGTGGGAATTTAATATAGGGTTCCCAAGGGTTGTTAGTTTTGGTTTATTTTGGGGTCAAAAACAAGGGGTGGAAATTAAATTTTTCATTTTACAGATATCTTCCCTTAAACAGATTCCCGTACAAATTTAAACAAACATATTTCCCCGGGCAGAGGGGGTTTGGGAGTTTCTCTTCACATGGGGGAGTGGGAGGGCCCGGGGAAACTTTCCTAAAAGCAGGGACAGGGCGCAGGGGACAAACAAGGGCGGGCCAGGGAGGGGTCCCCTCGGGGAGGGGCCCGAACTTGGGGGTGTTCCAAAATTTGCGGCCAAAGTGTTGTTCACAAACCCAAAGGTTCTTGATTGGGTTTACTAGGTTTTCTCCCCTTCCTCCCCGATGACATCTTGGGCAACCCCAGGGCCCAAAATGGGGGTTTGGGGGAACGTCAGACACAAACCCTTTGTTGGGCATGGCCCGGGAAACGGGGGCGGGGAAGCCCCACCTTTTCCCCCCAACCCGCCACTTTTCCCATTTTCCCGGGTTTCCCCCAGGGCCCGAGAAACTACAAATTTGGGTTTGGCTCAGGGACCACTATACAAGGGGGAGGACGAACAATTTTAGGACTGTCAGCAGCTACTTGGGGGAAAGAAAGGGTGGGGGAGACACCTCCGCTTCTTGCCTATTGATGTGGGGAAATGGCAGGGGGGAATTTTTTTCGAGCGGGAAAAACCCCCATAACCAAATCGTTGGGGGGAGACAGCAGGACAATCAAAAACCATGAAAAAATAAACGTGGGGGTTTTTAATTTCCCCCTTTTCTGCATTTAACCCATTTTTTTCAAATTTCAGCTATGGAAAATTGAACTGAAAGAGACCATAACCCACAAAAATTGTTTTTGGTGGGGTTATTTTGGGTCATTTTTTGGGAAATTTTTGATTAAATTCAGTACAAAACTTTGGAAGGGGCAGAACAAAAAAGAAGCAAAAAAACAAAGCTGCAAAACTGGCTTTGTATTTAAAAAAAGGGGGGGCCCCCCCTGTTAAAAGGGGAAAAAAGGGGGGGGCCTCCCGGGTTTTAAAGTTGAAAAAGGGGAAGGCCCCCCCCTTTAACGGTGGAAAAAAAGGGGAAAAAACTCCCCTGTTAAAAGGGGGGAAAAAGGGAGGGGGCCCTCCCTGTTAATGGTGGAAAAAAGGGGAGGGGCCCCCCCTGTTTAAAAAGGGGGGAAAAAGGGGGGGCCCCCCCCCTGTTAAAAAATTTTGGAAAAAAAGGGGGGCCCTCCCCCTTTTTAAAAAAGGGAAAAAAAGGGGGAAGGGGCCCTTTTCCCTTTTTTAATGGGGGAAAAAGGGGGGGACCCCTCCCCCGTTAATGGGGGAAAAAGGGAGGGCCCCCCCCTGTTAATGGGGGGAAAAAGGGGGAAGGGGCCTTCCCCCGTTATAAGGTGGAAAAAGGGGAAAGGGCCCTCCCCTGTTTAAATTTTGGGAAAAAAGGGGGGGCCCTCCCCTGTTACCTTTTCATTTTTTTTTTTTTTTCCCCCTGTTCCAAAAAATTTTTACCCTGTTCATAAAATTTTAACCCTTTTAAAATATTTATTCCTGTTCATCAATTTCCCCTTGTTCAAACATTCCTGTCCTTTCCCATTTTACCCGGCCCTTTCAGGGGTTTCGTTATCTGACCTCAAATCTCCGCCGGGCCCGCCCTGACCTGTTTGGGCCTTAAACCTTTTAAATACGAATTTTTGGTCCTTTCGATTTGGTACCCCTTTGGGTGCATCCCAGCTGCCACCGGGAAAACTAGTTTGCCGGCCCGGGGTTTGCGACCGGTAGATCCCGCCACAGCAAAAACCAAACCCCCCTTGCGGTTTGGCCCCCGGGGGAAAACCGGGGGGCCCACTTTGATTCCCCCGCTCCCTGGTGTTTGGGTATTGGCCTCGGGTTGTATGGAAACCCTTTTTATCCAATACCGGGTGTCCCCGGGGCCCAAAATGATGCTTGGCATAAAAGTTAAATTTATCCCGTAGTCCTGGCGACCCGCCAAATAATTGGGATGTCCACAGGAAGGGCCCGACAAACCAAGGGGTGCATTGCTGATGCCACTGGCCCCAACTTAAAATTACACGGGGGTGCTCCTTCCGCTTGGATAATCAATAAACCTTTAAAACCTTTCTCTGTTCATAGAGTCACCCCAACATATGGATGCGGAATTCCACCTTTTAAAATGTCCATATCGCCTATGTTGGGGGGCCGGTGTCCCTGCATTTAAAGGGAGGGTGAAAGTGGGAAAAGGGCTGAATTTGCATGCAAAGTTTCCTGCCCTTTTTTGAAGGGCTTCAGATGGGTTAAAATTTGAACAACCGATTGAGCTTTCCCTCCCTGTGTGATTTCTTTCCCCCCCCCCAGGGAATCATCCCGTCCACTTGACATAAAAAAATCTTTAATGGCCCTTTTTTTTTCCCCTTTTTTTTGGTTAAATAATTTCCCCCGGTTAAAAATTTTTTTTAAATTTTATTTTTTGTTCATCAATTTCCCCTGTTTCAACAATTTCCCCCTTAAATATATTTATTCCCTTTTCATCAATTTCCCCCTTTCAAAAATTTTCCCCCCTTTAAATATATTTATTCCGTTCATCAATTCCACCTTTCACTTTTCCTGTCTGCCCGTGTACCCGCCCTTTTCTCTACATTCCCTGACCTCAATCTCCCCCTCCTGCCCTGACCTGTTAGCCGACCTTTTGACTACGAGTTCGTCTTACGATTCGGTACCTCGCTGCCCTGGGCTGCCACCTCAACTATCGTGCCAGGGGAAAAGACCGGGTGGGACCCCCCGCCGGCAGATAGCCCATCCGCCTTGGGGGCGGGCCGGGTGAAAACCGGGACCTACTTAGACCCCGCTCCCTGGTTTTTGCCGCTACCACCGCTTGCGGGGGTCCGGGGACCACTCCCTGTCTTTACAATGGCTAAAATAATGCAAATTTTCGGGCCAGTTTTTTAAGGGTGGCAGAGCCCACCATTTGAAAAGGGAGGACTGCAGTACCCCAATTTGGACAGGAGCAGGCATCTTCTGCATTTAGGGAGGCTAGACCATACTGCTGTCTCTTGAAAATCGTCTCGTGAACGACGCGGGCAATTTGAGTGCCAAGGACCAGGAAAATCTGACGCATTAGATGAGTAATAGACAGGGAGTTGTTTTTGGAAAGGGAGGTGAAGCTTGACTCCCGAAATGGAGGGTGCCACGGGGTGCTACAGCTTTTGGGGACAGGAGGGACCACCACATCTGAAACACGATGGTGCACTGCATGATGTTGATGCAGGGCCGTGGTGCCAACGTTGGGTCCCTTGTCACCTTTATTTCCCACAGATTCTACATATGGGTTATTTCAACCACCTCTGGTGTCTCTCAAAAAACTGGCACACCACCGAATGGGTGATTTTACCAAAAAGCGCTGCCCTGACTGACTGTTACCGCTGCTGACCCGGGTGAGCCACTGTGCCGCTACTTTTTGGGGGCCTGTAAATGGGTGGTCTAAATTGTGGGCCCTTTGGCTCCCAACCCCGCACGCTTCACCCTGCTACTTCCCGGGCCACACTACCCACTTACGGGCTGCGCCACGCCTGAAGGGAATCTGCTGCTCTCTTCTTCCATGATAAAGAAAACCCGTACACTGTTGGTCGGGGCAGGGGATAGCATCACATGGCTTAAAAACCCCGTATGCGATGACCCCCACTTTACATCTCCGGCACAGACATTAACTCTCAAACTGTCCAAGATCCCAATTCTCTGTCTCCAAACTTCCTTCTTTTTCTCCCGCTCCTAAACTTAATTAAGATAATGGAATGCTCCAGGGCTGGGGCAATGGGTATCGAGTGTAGGCACCGCAAGGGCGCCACTTCATCCCAGGGGGGGGGGGGGGGGAAAAACGGGGGGGGGGGGGGGGGCAAAGGAGGCATTGGGGTGGACTGAATTTTCCGTTTGGGGGGGGGACTTTAGCCTTGTTTTTAAATAGGGCACCGAATAACTTTTCCCAGCCTCGCCTGCTTCTCCCGGGTCCCAGTGCGATCGGCACTCATTAGTTTGCCTTCACCCTGCCTCCTCCTCAACGTGTCCTGTACAAAGCCTGACCGCTCGCAACATAAACCCCCATTGCTACTCTCCTCATCACTATTTGCACGCTTCTGCAAGAAGCAGCGGAGTCTTCCCCCCCTCTTTGCTGCCCACGTCCTCAAAAAGTTGGTCCCACTTTAGTCTGCAGAGGGCCCAGCACAAGTAGTTTCTGGCCTGGGGAACGAACGGGACAGAGTGTTTGAGGACAGGTGAGAGCCCCTCACCTGCTCCCGGGCTATGCCAACAAGGGGTTGTGTGTGACAAACCCACCGACTCTTGGCTGGATTTGTCAGATGTCATCTGGGAGAAAGTGTATGACCTAGTGTGTGGTCAACACATGGCCGGTAGATGACACCAGATGCTGTGGCCTCGCAGAGTGACTCCTGCTGTGACGTCTCCATACTGTGCTGCGATCTCTGGTGGCACTGGTAACCTACTACTGTGTCCTTTGACACTATGGTAGGATCGTAGCCCTCAGCTTGTCTTTTTGAAGCTGGCGCTGCCATGACTTTATCAGGCTACATTCCCGCTTCAGTTTTTTGGTCAGTTTTGCCCTCTTATGTGCCCAGGGAATTTTATAGTGAAGCGTTTCTAAGAGCGGCGGCAGTCATATGCGTGTCATGCTAAAACACAACATTGTATGAAGACCAAACCAAGCTCCCTCTGCATATTTAAGCATGTCACAATGTTCTACAGCACCCTACAGGCTCTGTGCAGCCTGGAAATAGCTGTTTTTTAATGTGATTCGTCCCCAAGAAAATTCGGCGAAGTCGGCGAATCGAATTTTTGAGAAATTCGCCCATCTCTAGTCATATTCTTGTGACAGCTCTGTATGCAATTATGAAACCCTGCTTTCAATTTGACCTTAAAGATTTGTGGAAAGCCCATAACATTGAAAAATGAAGAAGCTTTGACGAGTGACTCATTATTAATTTTTCTATGTTGCAGTTTCTCCCACTCTGATTTCTATAGATATCTTAGACTGAGATATGTAACACAGACAGAATGGGTGACAAGGGATTTAGGGAGACATGAACCTGGTGCAGACTCGCCAGTTCTACCTCTGTTTATAATAGTATCCGAGTCGACAGTATGTATGAAAGTGTCTCACAATTTAAGCACCAAACAGTGGCATATAGAGTATATGCCCAAAAATGTATCTCAGCCATGACACTTTGAAACTGGTATGGATTTGTATGAAAGTTTTGCACCAAACTTTGGCTCATTTCTGTCGCATCATACAATTATGACATGACACGCCCCCACATCGTTAGCACATTCAAAAGTGTTATATCAGCTCAGAATGCACCAATTTTTGGCATACAGTGGTTCATACATCTATAGAACATGACTAAGACAGTTTGTTTGGCTCAAAGCAAACCCCAAAAAATGCTGTGGCCCCGTTCATACATATCACCCTTAATATCTTTGCTTACTATATTGAACAAGCAATAGAAATGCTGACCACTTTAAAAGGTACTATCTCAATGGTATACTTTATTATAGAATTGGTCCTGCTTAATTTTCCACTACACTGTAAGTCAGAATGGAAGGGGGATATTGGAGGATAACCAATGAAATGAAATACTAGAAATAATTCCGAAGCTGTCAATAGGTGAAGCACATAGACTATCACATATCCACTTGGTTCACAGAATATACATAACCCCTACATTTCTGTGTTCTATAGGGTTTTCTCCCAGTGGTGATTGTTCCAGATGTCACTTACCTCAGCCAGACACTATTCACATGTTCTGGTCATGTAATCATAGTCATGGAATCTTACTGGATCGAGGTGACTTTGTTAATAAACAGAGTATATTCATTGAATATTACTTTATCACCTTTTTTTTTGCATTCTAGATTGTGTAGAAAATCTTTCCAACCGGTCTGAGAAATTAGCAGTAGAAAAACTATTATTCCTTGCCAGAAAATTGTTAGCCCAACATTAAGGGAGCATATCAATAAAATCAATTGGTTTATAAATTTGGAGAAAGGAATGTAAAAGAAGTACTATGAATACATTTGAAAAGATATGGGCTCTACGGATTGAGGATTCAGGATTGGCCTCTACAGAACTGATACATTACAGACTTAATCTATTATAATGATTAAATAATAATACAGAATGTGTAACTTGGTATTGTTTTACTGATTTTTATACTACTGGTTCCCTGTTTCAGTGGATGGAATTGTAATATACCCAATATTATAGTTTTCTGAAACAATGTACAAGATGGAGGATATGTATTCATTTTTACAATATCATCTGTATTGCCAATGCACATGGTTTTGTTGGAAAGAATGTGTGTGTGTGTGTGGGGGGGGGGGGGTCAGGAGGTGTTTACTTAGTACAGTTTTTGTATATTTAAAGACATCATTCAATAAAAACACATTTTTAAACAAAAGAGGTATAGATTATCTTAGAGGAGCAGGGTGGCGACAGTAGATAAAAATGATAGATAGAAATCTATAGAAATATATAGATTTATAGGTAGATAAATAGATAGATATAAAGATAGATAGGTAGATATAGATATGACAGATATGAGATAGATAGATAGATAGATAGATAGATAGATAGAAAAGAGATAGATATGTAAAGTACAGTTTAACCCTTTGTATCTGTACTCTTGCCAAATTGCTACCTCCTCCAAATTAAGTATATATATATATATATATATATATATATATAATATATATATTATATATATATATAGAGAGCTTTAGCGGCTCTGGGATCGTGACTTCTCGTGTTCAGGCAGAGACAGAGTCGTATTCCAGGTGAAAATACAGGCTTCTGTATTTTTATTAGCACAAAAAAAAAGTACAACGTGCAGGGATCACAAACACAAAAAAAA
>JAODAL010073792.1:0-14612 GCA_025379985.1 Phyllomedusa bahiana
CTACGAACCCGTTTAAAAATGAATTCTATATTCACCACAGGTAAATTTGAAAGGTGCAAAAATACAGTTTATTATATCAAAACATAACAGTTACGTGTTTTTTTGACTTTTGCGCACCCAGCAATGTTCATTGATGCAGCATCTACGTAAATCGTAATACAGCAATTATATAATCACCACAGGTGAATTGTCAGGTGCAAAAAATTTGAGAAGGTTTATATATCAAAACATAACAGTTACGTGTTTTTTTACTTTTGCGCACCCAGCACTGTTCATTGACGCAGCATCTACGTAAATCTTAAAACAGCAATTCTATATTCACCACAGGTGAATTGAAAGGTGCAAAAAATACACATAACAGTTACGTGTTTTTTGACTTTTGCGCACCCAGCACTGTTCATTGACGCAGCATCTACGTAAATCTTAAAACAGCAATTCTATATTCACCACAGGTGAATTTAAAGGTGCAAAAAATACAGTTTATTATATCCAAAACATAACAGTTACGTGTTTTTTGACTTTTGCGCACCCAGCATTATTCATTGACGCAGCATCTACGTAAATCTTAAAAAGCAATTCTATATTCACCACAGGTGAATTGAAAGGTGCAAAAAATACAGTTTATTATATCAAAACATAACAGTTACGTGTTTTTTGACTTTTGCGCACCCAGCACATTGACGCAGCATCTACGTAAATCTTAAAACAGCTATTCTATATCACCACAGGTGAATTGAAAGTGCAAAAAATACAGTTTATTATATCAAAACAAACCAGTAACGTGTTTTTTGACTTTTGCGCACCCAGCATGTTCATTGACCGACATCTACGTAAATCTTAAAACAGCAATTCTATATTCACCACAGGTGAATTGAAAGGTGCAAAAAAATACCGTTTATTATACCAAAAGATAACAAATACGTGTTTTTTGGACTTTTGCCCAGTCCAGATTTGTTGATAGACACCTTGCAGTTAAATTTGAATCCAGCAATTTTGTTTTGATTAGAGGGATTTGAGAATAGCTGTGATTTGCCGTCTTTTAATAAGAGACTTTCCAAACTATTCCATACCTTCTCAAATTTTTATATTCTGAACATGGAGCGAAATGCAGTGGTAAGCGAGCAAAGAGGGGGGTAGCACATGGAGGTAGAGGTACGAGAGAAGGTGCTCCTTCCAGTGCTGGCGACAACACGCATGCCCGCGGATCGTCAGTTGCAGGACCGACAGGCCTTTCATCGCTGGGTCAGGGCCCCTGTGAATCTAAGTAACGAACATCGTCGCCAATCTGTCCTTCAGTGGTTAATGCAACCTGCATCTAGCAGTCTTACCTCCTCGTCCTCGCAGTCACGGCCACAAATGTCGTCATCAGCATCATCAGCATCCGTCCAACATGAAGCAGCCCAAATGTCAACTCGTGTACCCACCACTGTGGATAATCCATTGTCTGAAGACCTCTTTGATGACAAAATGCGGTTGGGCGTCAGAAGGCATGTTATAAAGATCAAGAGGATATTTAGTCTGCTCTGACGCCCAGTTACTGATGCCATCAGAGGAGGTGACGGAAGCCGTCAATCGGCAAAATCCGGCGCGGTCGGCAACGCCTTGCAGTGCCCCTTGCTTGTACCCGCACTTCTGGATGCAGAAAGTCAGGACGACCAGTCACCTGTGTTGATGATGATGATGATGACGACATTGCGGATCCATCCTGGTCTTTTCCGCAGAATTTGCTTGCGAGCGCTTCATCAGTGACGAGGAGGAAGACGATGGGTAGTGTCAATACGGGTTCCCCCCACAAAAAGGGAGAGGGCGGTCGCAGAAGTCCCCCTGATATAAATTTCCCCCCACCAAACGGTCCAGCCCCAAACCCCGCTCCTCCCTTTTTTCGCCGTAAAAAAGGGTTCCAACCTCTCAAACCTGGCCTTCTTTGAGCAAGCCTCGGGATTCACCCGCGATGTCATATCCCGCCTTTGCCGTAAACGCAAAAAGTAGGGGCAAGCACCTAAGGTTTAAACCCCACCAACATGCCCAATTTTCCACATGCACGAATGCATGATTTGGAAATGGAGGAAAAATTTGGCCAAAAAAGGCCAGACCACGCCGGCCTCCAACCACTGCCCAAAACCAAAAAAACCCCTCGGTCCCCGCCCCTCCTCCCCGCCCCCCCAAAGGGGCCCGTATCCTCACCCCCTTTGCCCCTCTCAGAGTCCAGGGTTTCGGGGAACAGCCCTCCGCTTCACCTCCACCTCGCCCGAGTACCACCACACCACCAAGACCCATCCTCCCCCCTTCCCCCCTTCCCCATTTTTGGGCGACCCACGCCGTACGGGGCGGGCCAGTCTAGCCCCACCCCCTGTCTTCCAGGTTTGGGGCAAAAGAAACATTTTAACCCAAAACCCATCCCAAAGCCAAAACCTGAATGTCGGCATTGCCGGGTTTTGGGGGCCCTTTGGAAATTTCCCTTTTTTCCGTCTGGGGACACAGAGGGGTTCCGCCACACCATGGCCCTCGCCTCCCCCCAAATACCAATGCCAAACGGGAAATTTTTTTGCCAGAAAAGCCGCCCCCTGCCCTGGCCAGCCCGGTCATCTAAAATTTAAAGCGCGTTGTCTGCTTCTGTGCCCCCGAAGAAAAGTCCATCCCCAACCACCAGCCCATATGGACTTAGTAACCCCGGCCAAGGCCGCTATAACTCTGGAAAACTCACGGGAAGCGGGGTTTGGAGTCTCGGGGGGGAACGGGGGCTCCACTGGGCCCGCACGCTCTTCAAAACCGCAGGGAGGGGTGAAAGGGTTTTTTTCCCCCCAAGGTCCTCTGGGGAAACACGGGGCCCAGAGACACCGGCCGGGGTTTGAAATTAATCCCCCTTGGAGCCCGTCCAACACCACAGGTCAGACTGGGGACGGCCCCAAAGCAACGAGACCGAGCGCTGGCGGGGGGAAAACAAAACCTTTTTCCCAAGGCAAGGTGGTGTCCGAAAAACGGGGCGAAATCTGCGGGCCCCCCCTTTAAGATCGGTAGGCTGAGCACCCCCTTGCCTGGCACAAGTCAGGGAAGGGTTTGTCGCCAAAAATTTTCCCTAAAGAGCCCCCGGGGTCGGACTGCCGCTGAAAAAAAGGTTCAAAGGCCCTGAGTTCGCATTTTCCGCCTTTCCGCACCCTGCTTTCTCCCCCCTGGCTGTTTTTGCCGCGTCAGCTGGGGCCCCCCCGTAAACCCGTCTGTTTGGGTTTGACGTGGAAACCCCCTTTGGAATTCCCCCCCCTCCACATGCCCACGTTGGGGCCCGCAGCGAAATGCCCATTACGCGTACAAGTGACCAGGGCCTGACAAGCAGGGGTTGGGACCCCGGGGTTTGGGAACCAAAGGGAGAGGGAGGCAGGTAAGGACCTCGCACCACCTTTTGCCAGTTTTGAAGAGCCACCAAAATGGTAAATGCGACAATCCCCGGGTCCCATGAGTTTGGTTTGGATTTTATTTTCGGGAAGGGATCTTTGGGCCCACCCCTAAAAAACAAAAAGGTCCCGCCAGCGACAGGGGAGGAGACGGACCCAGATGCAAAACGGACCTTTTTTCTCCGTAAAACCCAAAAAGGGCCCCCGACAGTTTTCACAATTTCTTTCCGGTTTTCATTAGGCAGTGGTTGGGGGGCCCCAGACCCTAGTGCAAGGGGGGCGAAACAGCTCCAGGGTCCCTCATCTGGGGCAAGTCGGGGCTGGTAAAGCTTGCCGGAGGCAGCGGGGGGAGGAGGGGGAAGGAGGTTTTCCCCTAGCCCACCGATGTTCCCCGACGCCCTCCCTTGGGAAAAAGGTTGGCGCAAATTTTTGAGGGGGAAAAGGGGGGAAAAATGGGGAAGATCAGTTTGCTAGTGGCCCCCCGCCCAGAGGTTTTGGGAAAAATAAAAAGTCCATCTCTCACTGATTGCTTGGATGCCCCTTTTCCCTTCCCAACTTTATCCACGCTTTAAAGGCCATCAAAATGAACAACATTTACTGGGGGCCACCCCCCTTTGGATCCCCGGTACAAAAAAAAAAATCACACTTTCCTTCCCCCCACCCATATAAGAGTAAAATGCAGGAAAAGGAACCTTGCGGGTTGGGTCAACGGAACATCTGTTGCTCTCTTCACGTTCCCCCAAAATGTAACGGTGGAACAAAAACAGCGACCTGACAGCAGTAGGGGTGCCCCAAATGGCGTAAGGGGGAAGCAGCAGGGAAGGTTTGGGAGAACCAATGGGTGGGGCCTTTTTGGCAAACTTTTTTTAAACCCCCTCACCAAACGCAAAGCAATGCAGGGGACCCCTTTCCCAAAACCAGAGATCAGCTTAAGAAACAAGGTTGCCCCGCAAACTGCTCCCCAACACCGATATTTTTGCATGTGTTCCGGACCCAATAGACTTTTTGGGTAAAACCCAAAAAAAACAATGGGGCCCCAGCCCGGGCCCTCACGCCCAAAAGTTTATTGCCCTGCCCCAAAACCCCGCAACATAAACCTTAGCGGAAACCCTTTAGCACAGCGGAGGTCCCTTACAGAAAAAACCAGCCCCTTTCCCAAAATGTGGGGTCATTTTACTTTTATCAAGATGAATCGCATGGACTCTGAGAAGTTGGGCCCCCCAATTTTCCCCAGGGCACCGAAATTTGTTTTTTGGTCTTTCTTCACATTCCTTTTCAAACAGAAAGGGGCCCTTTGGGAAAATTTTTTTTTAAAATTGAACATTTTTCCCTTTCTGCAAATTTTTTTTCTCTTTTTCCCCAAAAGGTTCCCCCTTTTCTTGGGGGGTTTTCTGTGAAGACGGGAAAAAACAGCAAGGTTTCAGAAACACCGTAAATTTCCCTTTACTCACTTTATTTTTAAAAAAGTTTTTGCATTGTCCAAATAGTTTTTGAGGGTCATGTTGGGTGGGGAGTACAGCAAAAATTAAGGGCCTTTTGGGAAAAGAAATGGGCTTCTAAGTGGGATTTCTCCCTACAATTTTTAAAAAGTGGCTAGAATCATTTTTTTAATTTTTTTGGGGCTCGCTTTTAAATTTAGCAAAACTACAATCCTATTATAAAAAAAAAGTTTTTTTCTTTAAAAGACATTTTGTTTTTCACAATTGCCCAAAGTGGCTTTAAGGGTCTTTCTTTTAATTTTTGGGGGCATTTTAGCTTTGAAAAAAGCGCCCATAACCCAGGGGGTCCTATTTTAAAAAAAGTTGTTTCCCAAAAAAGACAATTTTTTCTTCACAATTTTTCCAAAAATTGGGTCAAAAATTTATGCTTTTAATTTTTTGGGGGGATTTTTCGGACATTCAGCTATACTACAGGTCCTGTTTTTAAAAAATTTGTTTCCCCAAAAGACATTTGTTTTTTTCACAATTGGCCAAAAAGGCTCAAGGTTTATGGGTTTGAATTTTTGGGGGCATTTTGCCGAAAATTCCCGCTATACTTTGAGGTCCTATTCAAAAAAGGTTTTTTTCAAACAGACCTTTGTTCTTCACAATTGTCCAAAGTGGCTCAAGGGTCATGCTTTTAATTTTTGGGGGGATTTTGTGTGACATGCAGCTATACTAACCGGGCCAAATTTTAAAAAAAATGTTTTTTCTAAAAAGGGCATTTTGTTTTCACAAAATTTTCAAGAGGGGGCCCCAAGGGGGATGGGGCTGTCAGAAACAGGAATAGGAAAAAAACTGTTTTAAAGGAAAAACCCAAAATTGCAAAATGACTTGTTTTTTGCAAGACTTTACATGCTATCAATTTCCCCGTTTTTGAGACAACCCTTAATACAATAAAAAAAGAGAAACAAAAACATGGGGATTCCATCCCTATTTTTAAAAAAGTGTTTTCTTTAAAATTTAAAATACAAAAAAACTTTCATGAAAAAAATACTTTAAAAAAAATTCCCTGAATTTTTCAAGGGAAGTACAAGGGGAAAAATTGACCAAATGAGGGTTTTTCCCGAGGACATGGAGTATGGGGGCAACCCGGACAGGAACAAATTTCAGAGGGCCATTTCCTCCAGCACCCTTGAATTAAAAAAGAGAAAAAGAATGCCAAAAATAAAGGGGAAATGGGTTTAAAAGACGTTAACCACCAAATATTTTCCCAATGAAGCTCAATTGGGCCACCTCAAAAACGGAGGGAAATACCGCTACCCAGGGATTGAATGTGTATTTAGGAAGGGTGGGGGTTTTCAAAAACTTCCGCTTCCGCCCCTCTGCTTCAGCACGACAGTTTCGTTGCTCCGTCACAGGGCATTTTAAACCCGCGTATTAAAGTACGGACGCCCCGCCTGGGGTCTCCCCCGCACCCACGTAACTCCCCGGGCCCCGGGGCAGCTGTGGCCCCCGGGGAGGTATTCAATTTTCCCCGTTTTTAACTAAAAAATTTTTGGGTTTTAAAGGGCTCCTTTTTTTCCGGCACTTTTTTAAAAGTGGGGGTCATGCCGGTTTTTGGGGTCATGCTGTGGGCCCAGGACAGGTAAAGTCAAGTCCAGTGAAAAACCCAAAAAGGTGGTTTAAAGAAAATCCTTTTTTTTTCCCGGGACTTTTTTTTAAAAGTGGGGGGGCATGCCGGGTTTTGGGGGTCATGCGTGGCCCAGGACAGGGAAAATTTTAAAGCCAGTTCAAGTAAAATGAAGGTTTAAATTTATACGCCCTTCTGGGGAACCCCTTTAATTTGAGTGGGTGATCAGGTTTTAAAGGTCAAAGGGGTGGGGACAAGACAAAGGGGTAGTGAATTCTGTGACTTTTTTTTTGTAAATTTTAAAAACCTAAGTGTTTGCCTAAAAAGTAGCACTTTTCCATTTGACTGTTGTGGATGTTAATTTCAGCTTCTCCAGCCTTGTTTGGGTGTAATAATGAAGGTGTTGTTGCTCTCCCATAGACTTTAATGGTCATCGCTCATAATCGACGCTCACTATCGAAAAACCTTATCGATAGCGGCCGACTATCGGCTAGATCGATCTCGATAGCCAACGCAATCGCTCAACACTAGTCATCAGCTTTCATTCAGACACATCATCACTTTCTTCACCTTCTAGCCCAATGGATCTCAAAGTGATGAACAAGTTCAGGTCATCACATGTCAGAATGTCAAGAGTGTGCAAGTTGTTGGTAAAGCGAAACGGGACTACATTCAAGAATATGTGTTTCTTCATAGTTTTTACATCTTCATTATCAACTTAGAATGTAGGAAGAAAAATAGAATGATAGGTTACGTTCAAATTTTTAACTGTATACAGGCAGTCTCTGGGTTACGAGTGGGATAGGGACTGTAGGTGTGTTCTAAAGTTGAATTTGTATGTAAGTCGGAAAAGGCACTGTATGTTTATTAAATGTAACTCAAGCACAAAAAGTTTTTTTTTTTTTTTTTTTAGTTTTGGATAGTGCATGGAATGTTTTTTCATTAGTTTTGCTGCCTGTGCCCTTGTTAAGAGGATTTCACCTAATTTTTACCTCATGTGCTGTTGTGGCATGCTGGAACTTGTCGTTTCATAGCTACTATCTGCTGTGAAACATGGAACTACAAGTGCAGCATGCCCCATAAGTCTCTGTTTGTAACTACGGTACAGATGTAAGTCGGAACAGTGTAAGTCTGGGACTGCCTGTATAGTAGTAACAGTATAGCACAACAATATTTTAAACCCTTTGCCACCGCATGGTCATAATTTTTTGACTCTTCATTTTTTCCTCCCGCCTTCTGAGAGCCATAACTTTATTTTTTTAACATAGTCCCTTCTGAGGACAGTTTATAACTTGGCATGAGTCAGAGTTAAACAAAGGAGAGATAGTCGCACTTGTACAGTTCTTCCACTATTTTCTCTGTGAGAGTTCCGAATAAAGTCAAGTACACTCCCTATGCTGTATTGAAACGGTCACAGCAATTAACGGAGAGAAATGCATAGGCTCAGCTATATCCCTGTTGTCTAAAGCCAGCTCATAGTGAGGGGTGACAAGCCCCCACCCTGGCCACTGGTTCATTTTGTATTAAACATCGATTTCAGGTTAGGTGTCTCTCTTACCATATACCATCTCTTGCTTCTTATCTTTTTATATTTGTATACCTCCTGTCTATATTTTTAACTCTATACTAGTTCAGAGCTATTCAATCAGGGTTGTATGTAAATTGATTGGCATATCTATACTGGTGTCCTGATGTTTTAACTGTCTTTATATACAATGTAAGTACAGTATATTGGTAACACAATACATTTTATAAAGTAAATTAGTCCGCTCACCCGGTTTTATCCCGTGTCTGCTCTATGGAGCCCAGAGGAAGGAAAGCCAAAACCAAAGCGCAGAGAACAGTACATTTTATGTTCAGAATTTTGGAAAGTGATTTGTAAGTTTACTCGGAAGGGATCAGTCAGACTCTAACCTCTACAAGATGGGCAAGACCAAAGAGCTTTCTAAGGCTGTCAGGGACAAAATCATAGACCTGCACAAAGCTGGAATGAGCTACAAAACCATAACTAAGACACTGGGTGAGAAGGAGATGACTGTTGGTGCAATAGAAAGAAAATGGAAGAAATACAAAATGACTGTCAATCAACATCGATCTGGGGCGCCATGCAAAATCTCACCTTGTGAGGTATCCTTGATCATGAGAAAGGTGCTCAGGACTTACTACTCTGTCCTTCACTGCACATAACAAAAATATTTCACCTCCCTCATCTCCACACTACACAACAACCCAAAACGCCTGTTTGACACCTTCCACTCCCTCCTCAGAGCCAAAGCTCAGGCTCCAGTCACAAACCTCTGTGCTGAAGACCCGGCCTCTCACTTCAAAGACAAAATTAACAGTATCCGGCATAACATCTCATCTCAAATCCCAAATAACACCAATCATGTCCCTCCCCGCACGTCCTCCAATCTGCTCTCAGCCCTTGACCCGACATCAGAAGAAAAGTGTCCAGGCTTCACTGTCTGTGCGACCCACCACTTGCTTAGTGATCCCATCCCATCCCACACTTGTCCAGCTACATTTCTCCAGCTGTCCTCTAGCTCACTACAATCTGTAACCTCCTCTCTCACACTGGGTCTTTCAATCCTCCTTTAACTTGCTATTATAACCTCTTTACTATAAAAGCCCCACTCTGGGACCATACTGTGCTGCCAACTACTGAATAGTCTCTAATGCCCTTCATCTCTTTAAAAACACTGAGAAAAGCTTGGTCTACTCTCCGCCTAATTCTATCTCTACTTGCTACTCTCTCTTGTGGACCTCTGCAATCAGGTTTCCGTGACAGCAAAATCTCAGGTGTAACTATTCGCTGCTGTTATCCTTGATCTTCTCTGCAGACCTTGACACTGTAGATCCCCTCCTTTCTCAGCATGCTCTATATTGCGTCACTTGCTCTCATCTTGGTTCCTCATACTTACCCTCTCTAACCTGCCCTTCAGTGTCTAATTTTTGGGTTCCATCTCCTCTCCTCTTACTCTTGCTGTTGGGGGTCCACAGGGATCGGTCCTTGGTCCTCTCCTCTTTTCAATCTACACAGCCCTGATTGGACAAACCATCAGCAGATTTGACTTCCAGTAAGATCTCTGTGCTGATGACACCCAATTATACAACTCCTTCCGTGACATCACTCCTGCCCTGCTACAAAACACCAGTGACTTCTGTCCGCTGTCTCTGACATCCATGTCCTCTCTTCTATCTTAAACTAAAACTCACTAAAAGTGAACTTCTAGTCATCCCCACCATTACTAACTGACTAACCCTGCTATTTCTCTACTCAAGTGTGTGGCACAGAAAACAATAACTCCTATGCAGCAGGCCCACTGTCTTGGGTAATACTAGTTTCTGATCTGTCCTTCAACCAATATATCCATCACCTTGCCCTCTCCTGTCACCTGCACCTCAAGAACATTCTACCAGAATCCATCCTTTTCTCACTGTAGGAAACAGCCTGAAACTCTCATTTGTGTGCTCTTATTCTTTCTCGTCTTGACTACTGTAAGTCCCTATACTTGTTGTCTCCCTCTCTGTAACTCTCCCCTCTTCTATCTGTCCTGAATGCAGCAGCAGTGCTTGTTTTTTCCCCAGCCGCTATACTGATGCCTCTACCCTGTGGTCAATCTCTGCATTGGCAGCTATTAAGTACAAAATTGCAACTATAAAATACTTACTCTCATCCCATAAGGCTCTCCACAGCGCTGCACCCCCCCCTTCTTCATCTCCACTCTTCTCTGATCTACCAACACTTCCCAGTCTCTCCGCCCTGCTACTGATCTAAGATTACACTCTCAACTCATCCAAACCTCCCATGACCGTCTCCTAGATTTTGCAAGTATTGCACCAGTTTTCTGGAAATGGTACCACATGTTTCCCTCACTCAGTTTTAAGTATTGCTATGAAAAACTCATCTTCATTAGAAAAGCCTACCAAAATCAATAATTGTTAACCCCAAAATTCTGTCATACATTCAACACTTCCTGCTCTTTGGCACCCACAGGCACTTACCTGTATATAGTTGTACGGTCTGGGTGGCAGGTAGAGATGGGTGAATTGATTCTAACGAAGTGGAATTCGTTTAGAATTTCAGGAAAACTTCGATTCTGAACGAAAAGTCGAGTTTGGAGGTAATTCGCAGGAACGAAGAGTGTTTTTAATTGATAAAATGGCTGGCGAGACATGGCGTTACATGGGGCAAAGACGTCTGGGGAGGAGAAGGGCGTTAGCCTACATGACAATGAGATGATGATGCCATATCAGGGACCGGCGGGATTCTTGTGACTCTCAGTACTATATAACGTCTAGGGCGCGACGGCTGGGAGCTCATACCGCTTCTCACTGTACTGAGTAGGGAAGGTGCTGCAGCAGTGCATATGTATGATATCTCATACTTAAAAAATCAATTTTATACAGCGAATTTTTGTTTGGGGGTGTCACAGCTTGTCTCAGGAGACTGACTTCTCTTACGTTTTTTATTCTGATTTTGTGGGGATAATTGGCAGACTGAAGTCCCGTGCTGCGTCCATATGCAGCTGCATATACATTTTAATGCTTTATGCTCAGTTCTTCAGCACATTGAATATACCAAAGGGTTATCAAAGGGCCCTGTTACTGTTGTACTCATTTAAAGAAAACAGCGTTTTTACAATCCAAATACCACTTAATTTTGGTTTGCTCATTTTTTTGCACAAATTTAGATCAAGGGGGTTAATTAAGCGTTGTTTGCTGTTGTGGTCACTAAAAGAAACTTACTTTTTCCCCCCAAAGAACCCAATTTTGCCTGTTAGCATAATTCAAAACCCGAAGGTTAATTACAAGTTTTTCTCTTGTTGTGTACCTTTAAAAACACACCATTTTAACATGTACAAAGTGGAAATTTTTGGTTGCTCATTTCTTTTGCGCAATTTAGATCCAGGGGTTAATTGAGCATTGTTTTGCTGTTGTGGTCACTAAAAGAAAACGTTCTTTTTCACCTCCAGCAATAAATTTTGCCTTTTAGCATAATTCATAACGAGGTTAATTACAAGTTTTTCTGTTGTTGTGTGTCCCGAAAAAATACATCCCCATTTTAACACGCTACAAAGCTGGTAATTGGGTTGGCAGCTATTTTCTTTTGCGCAATTTAGATCCAGGGGTTAATTAAGCGTTGTTTTTGTTTTTGGTCACTAAAAGGAAACGTTCTTTTTCCAGCCAAGAAGCAATTTTGCCTGTAGCATAATTCATAACCGAAGGTTAATTACAAGCTTTTCTGTTGTTCGGTCCCGTAAATACATACCATTTTAACACGCTACAAGCTGGTAATTTTTTTGGTTGCTATTTCTTTTGCACAATTTCATCCATGGGTTAATTAAGCGTTGTTCTGCTTTGTGGTCACTAAAAGAAACGTTTTTTTTTTGGCCCGCCAAGAAGCAATTTTGCCTGTAGCATAATTCATATCGAAGGTTAATTAAGCCTGTTTGTGCTTTTATATTCAGTAAAATACAGAGTGTTTTTTAAACGGCACATACAAGTAAATTTTCCTGGCCCTTTGTGGAGCGCAAATTTATCCCAAAGGGTTACCCAAGCTTGTTACTGGGTTCATTTGGAGTCAAATACAGGGTGTGTATTTATCATATACAGATATCTTATCAAAACCCGTGTCTGTACATTTTTGAACAAACAGTATGTCAGACAGAGAGGTGGCAGGCTCTTCACCCGCGAGTGGCAGTGGCACAAGCATTCTGGAGCAGGCCCAGGTGCAGCACAGCAAGGAGAGTCGCAGCAGGGGTCACTCGGTGAGGCCAGAAATGCTGGTGTCATCTAGCGGCCATGTGCTGACCAGCAACCCAAAGGTTCTTGATTGGTTGCTAGGTCATCCACTTCCTCCAAAATGACATCTGACAACCCTAACCAAGAGTCAGTGGGAACGTCGACACAACCCTTAGTTGGCATTTGGGCCGGGAGTGGGTCAGCGGCCCTCACTTGTTCCTCAACCCGCTCTGTCCCATCAGTTCCCTCAGCCAGAGATTACTATGTGGTCTGGGCCCCAGTGCCACTATACAGCGAGGATGAGGAGGGGCAGTCAGCAGCTACTTGGCAGCGAAGAAATGGGGCCAATATCCCCTGCTTCTTTCAGTAGGCGGCAAAGTATAGTGTGGAGAGTGGCATGGGAGGTCATGTTGTGAGGGGTCAGCCTCTGCATACCAAGACGGTGATGAGGACAGCAGTGACGATTAAAAAAACAAATCGATGATGATGTAGCCGACCGCACTTGGGAGCTGGGTGAAGCAAGGATTCATCATCGTCAGGAAAAGAGGGCGTCAGCTTGCGCATCAGGCATGGGGGCAGCCAGCAAGTGGGTTGTGTGGCGTGAGTCAGCAGGGTAGCAGAAATGTGAGGTCAGGAAGCCAAGCGGCCACGGGGTAAAAAAGTAGCGCACAGGTCCAAGAAAGTAGCGGCACAGGGGCTCAGGGAGGCAGCGGTGGTAGTAGTTTACTAAGTGCAGAGCGTTGGCAGTTAAAATCAGATACTCGGCGATGTGGCAGTTCTTTGCTAAGAACAGGAGGAGCCCAATATTGGTATATGTATAATCAGAGTGCAGAAACAGAAGCGTGGCCAGCGAGCTAAGTTGGCACCCGGCCCTGCTTAACACATGCAGCGTCACCATCCGGTGGCCTGGGAGAAACGTGGCTCAGATGCGGTGGTCCATCCAGCCGCCACAGCAACAGCAGCAGCAGCAGCCCCAGTGGCACGCCCTGCCATTGCAGACAGTCAAGGCTCCACCCCTCTGAGAAGGGAGATGTTTCTCTTTGCCATTTATCTCTCGGGGCCAGCTGCACTCTGCTACCCCAGTTAGAAGGTCCGCTGGACTACTGGGCAGCCAAACTGGATGTGTGGCCGCAACTTGCCGAGTTTGCAGTGGAGAAAACTGTCCTGCCCGGCCAGTAGTGTGGCTTCAGAGGGGTGTTCAGTGCGGCGGGGGCCATCGTTACCCAAGGAGAACCCCCTTGTCCACGGGAAATTTGGAAAGGGCATGACCTTTGTCAAGATGAATCAGGCGTGGATCGGCCAGGATTTCCCCCCACCAATGCCTTAGGCGTCATACTAAATCAGCAATGACGCCTCACCCAAACTGTGAGAAAAGACTCTGGGTTCAAACTACCTGCCCCAAACCACTATTCTGATGCCGCCACCCGCTGATGCCAAATATCTGCTGCCAGTTTCTCCATCTGCTACCACCATCTTTACCAGGGACTTTTATTGCCCCACCCCGACACTCTGTCATTGTGCCACTCTATGACCTCATGCTTGCTGCTGCTGTTGCTGGTGCCGTGCCCTCCACACTGTGTCATTGTGCCACTCTTGACCTCATGCTGTTGCTGCCGTGACCCCCACTCTCTGTCATTGTGCCACTTGTGGCCCCACTACTGTTTTGCACCTCCAGAATGTCATTGTACCCACTGTTCTGACCTCATGCTGCTGCTGTGGGCCCGCTGCTGTGACCTCCACATGAGTCATTGTGCCTCTGTGGCCTAATACTGTTTTTGCCCCCTCCAGAATTTCATTGTGCCACTCTCTGACTTCATGCTGCTGCTGCCGTGACCTCCCCTCTCTGTTCAATGTGCCACTCTGTGGCCCACTACCCGTTTTGCCACCCCCAGAATGTCATTGTGCCACTGTCAGAACTCTGTGCTGTGTGGCTGCTGCCATGACCTCCACACCCCTGTCATTGTGCCACTCTCTGACCTCATGCTGCCCGCTGCTGTGACCTCCACTCTCTGTCATTGTGCCCCTCTGTGGCCTTTCTACTGTTTTGCACCTCCAGAATGTCATTGTGCCCCTGTTGACCTCATGCTGCTGCTGTGGCTGCTGCCGTGGGCCTCCACCCCTGTGTCATTGTGCCACTCTCTGACCTCATGCTGCTGCTGCCAGGAGCTCCACTCTCTGTCATTGTGCCCACTCTGTGGCCAACTACTGTTTTGCCACCTCCAGAATGTCATTGTGCCAATGTCTGACCCCATGTTGCTGCTGTGGCTGCTGCCGTTAAATTCCACACCTGTGTTCATTGTGCCACTTTGTGGCCCCTACTCCTGTTTTTGCCACCTCCAGAATTTTATTGTGCCTTCTAACCTCATGCTGCTGTGGTGCGCGTCACCTCACACTCTGCCTGATGTTGCCACCCGAGCCTCAGCTTGC
>JAODAL010073793.1:0-14612 GCA_025379985.1 Phyllomedusa bahiana
GAGGAGGAGGCGGGGGGACCGAGGGTGTGACAGTGGTTAAACCCCCGGCCCTCGGTCCCGGCCTCTTTTGGCCAAGTGTTTTCCTTTCCCTTTCAACTCATATTTTTCCCCTTACCGGGGCTGGAGGAATCATAAACAGGGGGACTTTTTTGCGACCGCCCCTCCCCTTTTTTAGGCGAGACCCGTACTTGGGCACTCCCCATCGCTTCCTCCTAAACCAGTTTTATTAAGGCCGCCAAAAAAAATTCTGCTGAAAAAACCACGTTTTATTTCCCCCAATGCGTCATCAACATCAAACAAAACAGGTGACCCTTTCGTCCCTGAATTCGCATCCAGGGGCTGCGAGCTTCAAGCAAAAGGGGCTGCAAAAGGGGTTTCCGACCGGCCCCGGGAATTTTTTTCCGATTTTTTCCGGCTTCCTTTTCCTCCTCTGAAGGCATCATTTAAATGGGGGGTCAGAGCAGAGAAAAAACACCCCCTTTGGCCCTTTATGGTTTTAAAAATGCCTTTTTTTCCCCCACCCCAACCCCATTTTGTCATCAAAAGGTCTTCAGAAAAAAGGGTTATCCCCCAGTGGTTTGGGTTAAAAAAAAAAAACGAGTTGACAAATTTTTCTGGGCCCTTTTCCATCTGTTTGGGGGCGGATGTTTATGAAGCAGATACGAAAATTTGTGGCCGGGACTGGGAGGATGAAGGGGGTAAGACTGCTGGGTGCAGGTTTCCCAAAAACCCCTGAAGAAAACCCGATTGGCGACGCTGTTCCCTTTTCTGGGGGAATTTTACAGGGCCCTGACCCAGCATGACAGGCCTGACGGTCCTGCAACCGACAACCGCTGGCTTGGGGTTTCTCCCCAGCACTGAAGGGGGCACCTTCTCTTCCCTAAACCCCTTTCCTCCATGTCCTAACCCCCCCCCTTTTTCTCGCTTACCACCTGCATTTCGCTCCAAGTTTAGAAGAAAAATTTGAGAGGGTATGGAAAAGTTTCGGAAAGTCTCTTTTTAAAAGACGGCCCCAAAACACAGCTATTCTCAAATTCCCTCAAATTTAAAACAAAATTGCTGTATTGAAAAAATTTAAAATGCAAAAGGGGCTCTATCAAAAAAACTGGGCCCCGTGCCAAAAATGAAAAAAAATGTATCTGAAATGTATAAACGGGTAATAAAAGGTATTTTTGGCCCCCAACAATACACCCGGGGGTGTAAAAAAATTGCGGATTCAAATATAACTGCAAGGGGGCCCCCTATCAACTAAGCTGCCCCGGCCAAAGAAAAAAACACTTTTCTGAAATTAATACATAATAAAAAATTTTTGGGAAACCTTTTCAACTCACCTGTGGGGGACCCAAAAAAAATTGCTGTTCAAATTTAAAATGCAAGGGGGCTATATCAAACAAAGCTGGCTGGGAAAGTGAAAAAATACTTTTCGAAATGTAAAACGGATAATAAAATGTAATTTTTTGGGACCTATCAATTCACCTTGGGACTAAAAAATTGCTTTGGGTTCAAATTTAACTGCAAGGTGGGGTCTATCAACCAAAAAGCTGGACTGGGCAAAAGTAAAAAACACTATCTGAAATGTATAAAAGGATAATAAAAGGTATTTTGGGGACCCCAAAAAAAACACCTGTGGTGACTAAAAAATTGCTGGTTTCCCAAAATTTTTTTGCAAGGGGGGCTCAACAACAAAGCTGGCCTGTTCCAAAGTGAAAAAAAAAACGGTTTTTAAAAGTAAACGGGTAATAAAAGGTATTTTTTTTTACCTATCAATACACCTTGGGGGGTGACTAAAAATTGCTGGGGTTTAAAATTTTCCCGCAAGGTGGCCCTATCAACAAAGCTGGGCCTTTCGCCAAAGTAAAAAAACACGTATCTGAAAAGTATAAAGGGTAATTTAAAAAGGGATTTTTTTGGGACCTTAAACAATACACCTGTGGGACTTAAAAAAATTGCTGGAAATTTAAATTTTAAAATGCAAGGTGGCTCTATCAACAAAGCTGGCCTTGTCAAAGGGGAAAAAAAAAACGGTTTTTTTAAATTTATAAGGATAATAAAAAAGGGATTTTTGGGCACCCCAATTTAATACCTTTTGGTTTACACAAAATTGGGTGGATTCCCAAAATTTTACTGCAAGGGGCCCCTAAACAAAAAAGCTGGGCCCGTGCCAAAGTAAAAAAAAAACACGTGGTTTTTAAATGTATTTCGGATATAAAAGGTGTTTTTTTGGGACCCCTTTAATACACCGGGTTAAATACAAAATTGCTGGGTTCAAATTTAACGCAAGGGGGCTTTTTCAACCCAAAAATGGGCTGGCAACGTGAAAAAAAAACTATCTGAAATATACGGATAATAAAAGGGATTTTTGGCACCTATCAAACCCGTGGTGACTTTCAAAATTGCTGGATTAAAAAATTTAAATGCAAGGTTTTTCTATCAAAAAAGCGGACGGGCAAAAAGTGAAAAAACACGTAACCCGAAATTTTAAAAGGATAATAAAAAGGGATTTTTTGGGCCCCATCAAAAAAACCTGTTTGGGGACTAAAAAATTGCTTGGGGTTCAAATTTTTAAACCCGCAAGGTGGCTCTATCAACAAAATTGGGCTGGGAAAAAATGAAAAAACACGTATCTGAAATTTATATGGATTGAAAAAAGGTTTTTTTTGGCACCTATCAATTTACCTGTTGGGGACTACAAAATTGCTTTTATTCAAATTTTAAACTGCAAGGGCTATAAACAAAAAAAAGGGGTGGCCTGCGCCAAAGTGAAAAAAACACGTATCTGAAATTTTAAACGGATAATAAAAGTTTTTTTTTGGCACCTAACAAACTGTGGTGACTTCAAAATTTTTCTGGATTCAAATTTAACTGAAGGTGGCTTTATCAAAAAGCTGGGCTGGGGAAAAAGTGGGAAAAAACAAAGTATCTGAAATGTATACGGATTAAAAAAGGGTATTTTTGGGCCCCTTATCAAAAAAACCTGTGGGGACAAAAAAATTTTCTGGATTTTAAATTTAACTGCATTGGCTCTATCAACAAAGCTGGGGGGCAAAAAGGGGGAAAAAACACGGGAAACTGAAAAGTAATGGATAACAAAGGTTTTTTTGGCACCCCTTTAAATTTACCCGTGGTACTACAAAATTTCTGGATTCAAATTTTTAAATGCAAGGTGGGCCCATCAACAAAGGGTGGCCCGCGCCCCAAATGAAAAAAAAACACGTATCTGAAATGTATACGAAAATAAAATTTTAAAATTTTTGGGACCTAACAATTCACCTGGGGGTGAAATACAAAATTGCTGGATTTTAAATTTAACTGCAAAGGGGGCCCCTATCAACAAAAGCTGGGCCCGTGCCAAAGTGGAAAAAAAACATGGGAACGAAATGAAAACGGGTAATAAAAGGTATTTTTTGGGACCTTAAAAAAAAACCCCCTGTTGGGTTTACTACAAAACGCTGGATTCAAATTTTAACTGCAAGGGGCTCTATCAACCCAAAACTGGCCTTTCGCCCAAAATGAAAAAAAAACCGGGAAACTGAAATGTAAACGGATAATAAAAGGTATTTTTTGGCACCTATCAATACAAACCCGTGGGGACTACAAAATTGCTGGATTCAAATTTTTAAAAAATGCAAGGGGGCTCTATCAAAAAAGCGGCCTGTGGCCAAAAGGGGGGGGAAAAAAACCCCGTACTGAAATGTATACGGATAATAAAAGGGTATTTTTGGGGACCCCATCAATACCCTGTGGGGGACTACAAAATTGCTGGAAATTTAATTTTTAAAGGGAAGGGGGCTCATCAACAAAGCTTTGGGCTGGGCAAACGTGAAAAAAACGTAAATGAAATGAAAACGGAAAAATAAAAAGTATTTTTTGGGACCCATCAACCTTGGGACTAAAAAAATTGCTGGAAATTTAAATTTAACCAAGGGGGCTCTATCAACAAACTGGGGCCCGCGCCAAAGGGGAAAAAAAAAAACGTAAACTGAAATTATAAAGGATAAAAAAAGTATTTTTTTTTGGGACCTATCAATAAAACCTGTGGTTACTAAAAAAATTGCCCCGGAAATTCCCCAAAATTTTAAATGCAAGGTGGCTCTACAACAAAGCTGGGCTGGGGAAACGTGAAAAAACCCTAAATCTGAAATGTAATAAAATAATAAAAGGTATTTTTTTGGGACCTATCAAAACACCTTGGTGACTAAAAAAATTGCTGGGTTCAAATTTTAAAATGCCCAAGTTGGCCTTTTATCAACAAAGCGGCCCCGTGCCAAAGTAAAAAACACTATCTGAAATGTATTTCGGAAAAATAAAAGGTATTTTTGGGCCCCATCAATACACCTGTTTGGGGACTACAAAAATTTTCTGGATTCAAATTTTAAAAGCAAGGGGGGCTCTATCAAAAAACCCGGACAGGGGAAAACGTGAAAAAAACACGTAACTGAAATGTATACGGATAAAAAAGGAAAATTTTTTTGGGACCTACAACCTGTGGTGACTACAAAATTGCTGGATTCAAAAAAAAAACTCAAGGGGGGCTCAATCAACAAAGCTGGGCCCGCGCCAAAGTGAAAAAAACAACGTAACTGAAATGTATACGGAAAAATAAAAAAGGGATTTTTTGGCAAACCCATCCAAAAACCTGGGTGAAATCAAAAAAAGCTGGATTCCCAAAATTTTTCTGCAAGGGGGCCCTATCAACAAAACTGGAAATGGGCAAACGTAAAAAACACGTTTTCTGAAATTTTATAAAAGGATTTAAAAAAAAGTATTTTTTTCACCAACATCCTGGGGTTACTACAAAATTGCTGGGTTCAAATTTTAAATGCAAGGTTTCCTATCAACAAAGCTGGCCTGCGCCCAAAATGAAAAAAACAGTATCGAAATGGGATACGGGTAAAAAAAGGTATTTTTTGGGAAACCTATCCAACCCCGTGGTGACTAAAAAAATTGCTGGATTTTAAATTTAACTGCAAAAGGTTTGGGTTTTAAACAACAAAGCTGGAAATGGGGCAAAAATGAAAAAAACCCCATATCTGAAAATGTAAACGGGTAAAAAAAGTTATTTTTGGGGACCCATCAATTCCCCCTGTTTTGGGCTACCCAAAAATTTTTTGGGGTTTTAAATTTAACTGCAAAAGGGGGCTATATCAAAAAAAGCTGGCCTTTCGCCAAAGCGAAAAAAAAAACATTAAACTGGAAATGTATACAATTAAAAAAAAGGGATTTTTGGGACCTATCAACCTTTTTGACTTTCAAAAATTGCTTTGGGTTCAATTTTAAAATGCAAGGAAACCTCTATTTAACAAAACTGGGGCCTGCGCCAAAGGGGGAAAAAAAAACCCTAAACTGAAAAATTTTTTTAAAGGGTAATAAAATATTTTTTGGGAAACCCAAACAACCGGGTTTACTACAAAATTGGCCCGGGTTTTAAATTTTAAATGCAAGGGGGCTCTACAAACAAAGCGGCTGGGCAAAAGTGAAAAAGAAACCTATCTGAAATTATGCGATAAAAAAAGTGGAGTTTTGCACCTAACAAATAGACCTCAGTTAAAAAAGTTTTGTATTTAATTAAGTTCGGGGTGCCCAATTCCAAGAAATTTTTCAAAAAAAACTGTTAATAATAAAGCTTTTTGCAATGCAATGTCTACACTAAGTCTGGGTCACAATACCATATTTTTTTAAAAGAGTTTTGCGTGTTCGCCCGTGGCCCGCCTCCCCCCGCACTCCCCCCGTGACTTTACGCGGTAGATGCTCCTTTAAAACCCCCTGCCTAACTACCAAAAAATCTGAAAATCTTGATCTAACAAGTTCAAGGGATACGCTAAAAGGCAGACGCAGCCCTACTCCTTTGAATATAAAACACACACGATCATACGGGAAAAGGGCGTTCGTAAAACGAGGTCATGTGATTTTTTCCACCCCAATGCAACCAAACAAATCCCAGTCATACCGCACACACAGCTCCCCCCGTCTATTCTGTAAGCTGATTTTTTCCCCCCCAAAAAATGACGGAAGCGCCAAAAATGGCGCGATATTAATAGATTAGCACAGATTTTAAACCCTAAATTACCGTGATCTAAAAATCCATCAACGTAAAATACGGCCGATTTAATTTTTGTGATAATAATCGCTCAACACAACTTATCTATTGTTATGTAAATTCCAAGCCATAATTACTGTCACCACATTTCAAATAGTGTGTTAAATAAAGAAAGGCACCTACCTTGGGTTGTCTCCGCATAGTTTTTATATCGTATTTTCACGTTTTTTAGGATTTTAAAAGTGCCGAAAAATGATCGTTTGTGCAGCCCCATGACTAAAATAAAAAGACGGCTGTTTTCTCAAAAACAAAAATGCTAAGGCTCACCTAATTAGAGCTTCATCCCCATAAGCCCGTGTCTTAGCCCATGCTCACCCCATAAGGGCCCCTCCGGGCTAAGCGTACATAACATCCATAAAACCCAAAAGCGGCAGCGTCACTCCAAGCATGGCAAAAAGGGCTTCGGGATCCGGACGGGTTGAACATCAAAAAAATTTTTATTGAAAGGAAAATGCCACGCATACACACAGGCAAAAAACATCTAGCCGAGGGTTTCGACTCTCCCCTTTTGATCACGGCCTCAATGCGAATAAAGTTACTAGCCCTTCTGTATAACTTATTGATTCTCTCAGCACTATTGCCAAAGGAACCTTCGTTCATGTTTTTGTTTAGTTATTTATTTGTATCGAAGGACTGAGGTTTTTCTCACTATGAAATTCTATACTACTGTTCTGGTTTCTCTGTTACTTGTTTTCTTTCTTCCTTATTCGTTCATCATTTCTAAAACTGCAGCAGAAAGTAGTTATAAAGGTCACTTACTAATTTAAACAATATTAAAGCTAAATTACAGAAAAATAGTACAATAAAATGCTTTTTTTATAAGGGGGTTGGGCCAGAGAATAGGGCAGTTTAACTCTGTTGGCAAAAGGCGAGTGAGCAGTAAAATGTGTCTTACTATCAAAATGAATAGACTATACCCAACAACGGATAACGGGACACCCAAAAACTTATTGGGAATTTTTAGGAGCCTAGGCTCTGGTCCTGGATTCGCTTTTTCTCGCTATCCTATTTGCGCCTACTCTGAAGTGGTTGGGTAGGCACCGAAACATGTTTTGGGACGCATTGAAGAAGATTTAAAATTTCTTTCCTTTATTGTCTTGTTTGTTTAGGGCAATATAGGGTGCATTACAGTAGGGATAGGTTTCCGGACGGGACCGTCCTTATCGGGACGTTTAATCCTTTCCCATGTGTTAGGCTATGGATATTCATATTGCTCCTAGGGTAATATAGGGTGAGAGGTTTCTGTGACTTTGTTACCTAGTCTGCGGACAGTTTTCCTACTGTAGGCATTTTCTTGATCGCTATGTGCATTTTTTGTGGTTTGTTAAGAGCGGTTCAAATACATTAGTATCATTATCTTTTTAACTATTTCTAAATAAAAGTTATTTTTTATTTATTGTGCCTTCTAGGATATATACATTTTATATTGATTATTTTTTTCTTTTTGGCGCCTAGGATATACATACCTCCAGTGTTTTCTATATATAGGGGAAGTACTTTATATTTTATACAAACAACTGAGCAAAAGCATTTTACAGTCTAGACTAAAATAATAAAATTTTCAGGATTGATATAGGTCCCTACTGTTGGACCCCCGAGATTACCCTTTTATTATTTTTCTTATAAAATATTGTAATGGTAAATAGATATTTCATTCTTTTGTTGGAACTTGGTTATAACCTAGTCTGAATTGGTAAGTAGTGATGAGCGATTCGGCCAATAATCTGCATCGAGCAGATTCCAGATTATGTTGGATCATCTCCCCTATTGTTTATCCTCGATGTCGATTAATCTCCAATTCCCATTAAAGTCTATGGGAGAGCAATACCAGCTTCATTTTTACACCTAAACAGGTGAGGTGAAGCTAGAATTACATCCACAACAGTAAACTGGATACGTGCTACGTCTTAGGCAAGACAGTTAGGCTACAAGAGTCACACAAAAATATTCACAGGTAGTGATGAGCGATTACGTCGACTATCGTCATCGGGTCGATAGTCGATATAGTCAATTATCAAGACGATTTCCGATAGTCGATTTTAGTTTATCGCCGATGACCATTAAAGCCCTTTGGGAGGGGAACCCAAACTTTTTCATTTTTTAAAACCCAAACTGGGCGGGAAAAAGCTGGAATTAACATCTACAACAGAAAAAAGGGATTTGTGCAAACCTTTTTAAAGGAAACACAATTAGGTTAAAAAAAAGTCACAGAAAAAAAGTCACAGCCCTTTCCCACTATCCTGTCTTGAAACCACACCTTTCCCCAAAAAACCCTGCATAAACCCAAAAAAATTAAAAGTCCCAAAAGGGCCGTATTTTTTTAAAACCCCACATTTTACTTAAACTGGACATTGCCCTATCCTGTCCGGAACGCGGGGGCATGACCCTAAAACCTGCCCCTAAACCCCACAGTTTTAAAAATTTCCGGGAAAAAGGAGCCCTTTAAAACCCCACCATTTTTAGTTTCACTGGCATAGACTATCCCTGTCCGGGGCCCCCCAGAAATGAGCCAAAGTTTGCGGGACTCCCCAGATTTAAAAAAGTCCCAAAAAAGGGGGTCTTTGAACCACCATTTTAGTTCAAAGGGAAACATTGCTATACCGTCCTTTGGGAACCGCAGTATGCCTTTATCCCTGTCTAAAACCTTACAGATTAAAAAGTGGGGGAAAAAAGGAGATTTTTCAACCCCCAATTTTATTTTTCACGGGACTTGGGACTTTTTCCCTGTCCTTTTCCACAGTTAAATAAATTAAAACCCTGCCCTGCCCCAAAAAAATTAAAAAGTGCCGGAAAAAAGGGAGTTTTTAACCCAAACCTTTTTAGTTTATGGACTTTAGACAAATCCCTGTCCGGGGCCACAGCATGACCCCCAAACCCTTTTGACCCCAAATTAAAACGGGGCCCGGGAAAAAAGGGAGTCTTATGGTAATACCGTACAAAGGGGCCCCCTTTTAAAAAAAAAAGGGGCCTGCGCCAAAGTGACCAAAACCAAATTTAAATTGTGAACGGAAAATAAAAAAAAGGTTTTTGCACCTATGAAAACCCCGGGCGGTGCTAGAAAATTTCTGTATCCTGTGTAAGTAAAAAAGGGGTCTTTGCCCCAAAAGCGGGGGCGGCCCCCAAAGTGAACAAAACCTAATTAAATTGTTTAAAGGGGTAATAAAACGTTTTTTTTTTGCCTAAAAATACCCTGGGGTGACTAAAAAAGTTCTTTTTTCCTATTTTGAAGTAAAAAAAGGGGGTCTTTAACAAAAGCTGGGCTGCGAAAAAGGGGGAAAAACACGGTAATTAAATTGTGTAGGGATAAAAAAAAGGGGTTTTTTGGAAACCCTATAAATACACCTGCGGTACTAGAAAAGTTCTGTATCCTATTGTAAGTAAAAAAGTGGGTCTTGAAAAAATTTCGGGGCTGTCCCAAAAAGTGAAAAAAAAGAAAAAAAAATTTTGGTACTGAAAATAATAGGTGGTTTTCACCTATGAAATAAAACCCCAATAATTACTAGAAAATTTTGTAGGGTAATACCCCGTAAAAGTTAGGTCTTTTAAACCAAAAAGGGGCCTGTGCCAAAACCTAATTAAATTTTTGTACGGAAAATAAAACGTTTTTTTTTTGCACCTATAAAAACCATGTAGTGCAAGAAATGTTCTGTATCCTATTGAAAGGGGTACAAAGGGGGTTTTTAAACAAAACTGAGCTGGGGCCCAAAGTAAAAAAAAACCAATAAAATTGTGTCCCAAATAATAAAAGGTGATTTTTTGAACCTATCAAATACACCTTCATTTATAGAAAGATCTGTATCCTTTTAAAATTTACAGGTTTACAAAAATACAAGCTTTTATTTCACAAAAACTGGCCAAAAAAATGTTAATAAAAAACAATTTTAAATTGAAAGGGTAAAAACGAGTCTGGGGCCCCAATACCCCACTCTCCTTTCAAAAGCCTCCCTGTTTGGGCCACCCTTGTTTGCTGTGTTCGCTCGCACCCCCCCCCCCCACCCCCGCCGGGGTTTTTACAGCGCTAGATGCCCCCTTTAAAATTCTAAAGCCTAACTAAAAATTTCTAATAACCTATTTCTAATGTTCCCCACCCAAAAAAGCAAAGTTTTTTTCTTGTGAACAAAGAAAACTTTTTTTCGCTGAGCTGTTTTGAGAGGCCCTACCCAACGTCCTGCCTTTGAGACAAAAAAAACACCCCACGGGATGTAAACCAGGAAGGGCTGTTCTATGAAAAATGAGGTCTTTGTGTTTTTTCCAACCAACGAAACCCCATACCCCTCCCAGTCTTGACCCCCGAACCCCCAGCCCTCCTGCTCTATTCTCTAAGCTGATTTGGTGGCTGCCAAAATAACGGAACGCCGAAAAAAGGCGCGATATTAATAGATTATGTGCAATTTTCACCTAAATTATCAAGTTATCGAAAAAATTCTGATAAAATAAAAACTGTGCCATTTTTAAAAATTTTTTCGATAATAATCGCTCCCCAAAAACTATTCCCGGCTAAAATCATTTTATTTCCCTTTTATTTTTTAACTGAAAAGATGAGGACACGTAACCACAGCAAATTTCAAACCCTTTGAAACTGCTAGGGGCCCCCTTAACACTTAAAAAGAAAACTGGGAAATGGAAAAGGCACATGGTAACTGGGGGAAATCCCCTATCAGTTTTTTTCACCCGGGGCCAACAACTTGGGCATATTGTGGTGGGAAACAAGAACGTCCCCCAAAAGGGGAAAACCCAAAGGTTTTTAGCTTGGGGGGCCCTAGTTTTTGAGGGAGTGTGGGAAGAAACCAGGGGTGGCGTCCCGTCATCATTAAACGTTTCATGACCACATTTCAGCCCAAATCCAAAAGGGGGGCCCCCCCCATTTCTACTTTTAAGTTTTTTAAAATATCACCCCGGGGGGAAACCCTTTTTTATTTAGGGCCCTTAAAAAAAAGGAATACCCCCCCTAATTTCCAAAACCCCCCGGGATCCATTTTAAAGGGAGCCTGACCCCCAAAACCACAAAAAAAAGCCCTTATGGCTCTCAGAATAAAAATTTGTAATAAAAATTGACTATTTTAAAAAAAAAACCCATTTTTCCAATGCTGTGCTGCTTTACGGCCACTTTTTTATTCTTTCTGCCCGGCCGTTTTTGATTTTTCTTTCCATGACATTTGAATGTGAAGAAAATGCAACAGAAGTCTCCCGTTTTGGGCAACAGCCCTTGGCCCCCGCCCAAAATTCCTGCAAATTTTACTGTCAAAAAGAAGTTGGGTTTTAAGGAAATTGAGGACCCTTTTTATTTTGGGAAAGTGGATCAAGGTTGGGGGGACACCCAGTAAGTACTGTTCATTTTTTAAAGGCCCTTTAAGTGTGGGAAATAAGCTTTTTTTTTAAAAAGGAAACCCTTTTCTATTGGTTTCTTTTACAGCGGAATGCCCCAAAACCAGCAAAGATGCCCCTTTATGGAACCCTCAAATAAAAAGTGCCGAAGGAAAAAAAAAGTATTTGAACCACTATTTTGTAAACAACTTTTACAAACCCTGTCTTTTAAAAGCAGCAAAGACCCCAAAAAAACCCCCACAGATCCCTTATGGAAACCCCCAGATAAAAAAAATGCCGGAAAAAAGTAAATCTTTTAAAACTACTACTTTATGAACTGGAAAATTGACTAAACCCTGCCCTTTTCCGCAGCATGACCCCAAAACCTGCATGACCCCCCAGATCACAAAAATGCCTAAGAAAGTAGTCTTTTTAACCACTATTTTCGTGAGCTCTACTTTTACTATCCCCCGTCCCCGTACCGCGCAAAAGCCCCCCCCAAATTTAAAAAAAACCAGAAGAAAGTAGTTTTTTAACCCTATTTAGTTGAACTGGACATTTGGGTATCCCCGTCCTGTACCACACATGACCCCAAAAAACCCCATGACCCACAGAGTCACCAAAATGCCAGAAGAAAGTAGTCTTTGAACCCCAAATTTTTGTTTTAACTGGACATTTTTCTATCCCTGTCCTGTAAACCCCAGCATGGGCCCCGAAAACAAAGGCCCCAGTTTACAAAGTTCCAGAAGAAATTTTGTTTTTTGAACAACTATTTTAGTGAAATGAACGTTTCCTACCCCCCTTCCCTTAACCCCAGCATGAAACCCCAAAAACCGCATGACCCCCAGATTTAAAAAGTGCCAGAAGAAAGTAGTCTTTGAACCACTATTTTAGTTGAACTGGACATTGACTATCCCTGTCCTGTACCGCAGCATGACCTCAAAACTCGCATGACAGACAGATTAAAAAGTGCCGCAAGAAAGTAGTCTTTGGATCACTATTTTAGTTGAACTGGTCATTGACTATCCCTGTCCTGTACCACAGCATGACCCCAAAACCTGCATGACCCACAGATCACAAAGTGCCGGAAGAAAGTAGTCTTTGAACCACTATTTTAGTGAACTGGACATATGTCAGCGTGGTTTTAAAGAACAAACATGAGTTAGAAATGCAGACGTGCACCCCAAAAGAAACTGTCACCCTGAACTGAGGCTGTTGTGGATTCTGGATCCGCAGGGTTAAAATTTGGGGCTATATCACAGTGCACAATAGACAATATGCACGTATCTTTAGCCACAATTTATACTGAGCTCTGCCACCAGGGTTCGTGATTCATGTTCTCCTTCCCTTCTTTCATGTATAGCAAAGCAAAAATGTTTGAACCGTGGTAAACAATTTTAATCAAATTTTAATAAATTTTCTTTAAAAAACAGTCATCATCTGACTTAACACCATACAACATAGTCCGTCAGATACTGTATGGTGTTAAGTCAGATGATGACTGTTTTTTAAAGTAAATTTATTAAAGTTTGATTAAAATTTTTTGCCACGGTTCAAACATTTTTGCTGGGCTATATCACAGTGGCTTGAAAGCACAAATAAGAGTTAGAAATGCAGAAGTGCACCCCAAAAGAAACTGACACCCTTTACTGAGGCTACTGTGGATGTTGGCCCGCAGGATTAAAATTTGGGGCTATATCACAGTGGCTTGAGAGGAGAAATATGTCTGATATAGGATCTCCCCCCTGAATCAGAGGAGTCCCCCCCCCTGCAGCTGTGCTGTTCAAAGCACTGACTTGAGCTTCCAATGCTCTAACTAATACTAATTATAAATCTGTAATCTTGCTGTACCCTAAGCTAACTAATCTATCTCAGATGCATTTCAGTTGTAAAATCGCCAGGAAAAAATCTCTAATAGCTTTTACAAAAGCTGATCAGAGAGACAGTGATCCGTTCTTTATGCTGTATAGAAGCTAATGGCAGCGAGCAGGAAGTGCATTGACATACATAAAATGAGGTCAGTGATTCAGCAGCCAATGAGATCCCTACACTGCCCACTGGTGACGTTCTTCACCCTCTCACTGCGCTGATTGGCTGGTTGCCAAAATTACAGGAAGCACCAAAAATGGCGCGATCTGAATCCGCGATTGTGATTATTGATCAGATTTTAAGAAAAATAATCCCAGATTGTCGTGAAAATCTGCCAGATTTCAAATTTTTGCAATTTTATCGCTCAACACTATTGGTAAGTAATTCTTAAATGGTAAAAGTATAAGAAAAATCATAGGATAGACAAAATAAATCTACAAATTTTCATGATAAATAAATTTCCATCATTCAATCATCTTAATAATTAAATCAAATATGAACAGTGAATTATTATTATTGCTCTTTATTTTAGAGTGCCATGGCATTCCAAGGCACTGTACCAACAAAGGGGCTTAAATAAAAAATGTGAGAACAGAACAAATACAAAATTAGTACTATATAACCAAAAACAGGTACAGAGCCTTCCCACAAAGGCTTACAATCTACAATGGAGGTGGAAGGAAACAAAAGGTAAGGGACAGAGAAGTTTTTCTTATGGTGTAGTGACAGCATGGTTATTGTAAATTGTGGGCTAGCCTGAAAAGACGTGTTTTCATTTTAGTTTTTAAAGCTTTTAGGGTGTCTGATGTATTGTGGTGGAGAGTTCTAGAGTGTAAAGTTTGCACAGAAAACAGTTGTGAGAAGAACTGACAAGAGAAGAGCAGACAAGGATATCCTCTGAGAATCCAAAATTTTTGAGGAAAAGCATCAAAAAATTACAGCAGAAATGTATGGAAGGTATAGGTTATATACCATGGTCAGTAACCTAAACTAATGGGGACATGTATAAAAACTGTCTAGGTGTAAGACTTTCTTTGTTGCCCATAGGAACCAATCTGAGCTCCCCTTTTATTTTTTTAGAGCACCATATGAAACGAAAGGGGAGCTTTGATTGGTTTCTATGGGCAATAAAGAAAATCTTACACCTAGACAGTTTTCATACATGAGGCCCTAAATTCTCTGGGCAATAAGTAGCCAATGAAAGGATTGACAGAGGGGAGAGACAGAGGAGGAACAAAGAGAGAGGTGGAGCAGCCAGAAGTGGAGTTGAGGATGGATTGCAGGAGTGGGAGATGGGAGGTCACAGAGAAGGATGTTGCAGTAAAATTTTGGCAGGGAAAAA
>JAODAL010073794.1:0-14612 GCA_025379985.1 Phyllomedusa bahiana
TTTTCCACCCAAACTGTTTCAGCTTTTTAAAAGATTTTAAGGGGTTTCACCGAGCTGCATTCACGTTCTGTTTACTGATTTTAAATTTGGGCTCATCAAGCTGCATTCACTGTTCTGCTGTTACATAGTATCTTATACTGGAGTCTCATCCAGAGCTGCATTCACTGTTCTGCTGTTACATTATATCTTATACTGGAGTCTCATCCTGAGCTGCATTCACGTTTGTGTTACTGATCTTTACTAGTCTCACCCAAGCGCATTAAAAATTCCCCCGCACATTTATCTTATCTAGTCTCACCCGGAGCGCATCACTTTCTGCTTTAAAATGTATCTTATCTGGGGAACATCCAGACTGCATTCATGTTTGCTGTTACATAGTATCTTATACTGGAGTCTCATCCGGAGCTGCAGTCACTGTTCTGCTGTTACATAGTATCTTATACGGGATTCACCCCTGCATTACTTTCTGTGTTACATAGTATTTTAATGGAGTCCATCCGGAGCTGCTTTTCACTTTTTCTCTGTTAATGATCTTAACTGAGTTTCTTTTTAAAAACCTGCAGTTACAAAAAAATTTAGCTCCATTTTACCACCCTGTATTCACTGTTCTCTTTACAAAATATATTTTACTCCTTCCACCCAGAGCTGCATTCACCACCGTCTCCCTATAGCCTGCAGGGGTAGATGCCTAGCAGGGTGCGGCTCTCTCTTTAAGACGTCTTCTTCTCGGTCGGTTTTTTTGGCCGCTATCTCATAGTCATTGTTTCCTTACTCAGTTCTATGTTGTTCCAAGCGCGTTAAGCGCTCCCATAAGGCGCACGGCCGATGTCTCTTCTCTCCCAGTGTTTAAGAGGAAGGAAATAAGTGATCTAGCAAATCCGCACTCCGGTGGGAGATGAAGTCAGACTCTTCCAGAGAAACACGAAAGAACTACAGGTCCCACAGAGCGGGAAAACCAGAGGCACCCACGTTTTTTTCAGTATCATACAAGAGCCGCGGGCCCGACACTGCTACATGTAAAACCCCTGAAAAAAACTGCGCCCCCCCCGGCAGCCCCCCTGACGGACACTGATGCCGGGAACAGAACCTGGGAATTGCTATTTATGCAACCCCCTAATTTATTACCCCATAGGTGGATTTTTAGTCCTATGACCACTGTGTAGCAGAGCTGAATTTATAGTGATGTCGCAGTGCATTACCAGCGGATTTACATAGGACTGCTGGCTAGTAATATAACTTTTATTTTAACCTGAGACAGAGGAAACACATTCAGCTCTGCTACAAACTCCAACACCGAGAAATAAAATCTTAGTTCCTAACTAACAAAATTTTTTGTTTTACATACCACTCCTATATAAAATTTCAGTGACTCCAGCTCATGCATTTCTTTTGGGTCAGGGTTGTCTAAACCACATTAATAAAGATAGACTGGGGCCGCTGTACTTTTCCCCCTCCATACTTTAACTGCGCTTTTCCTAATGGCACAGATAATGGAGGACTCCAGCTCAGCTGCAGTGTCTATTGAGGTCTATGGTTGTCTGAATCCACATTATGTCATATGATAGACTTGGGCTGCTGTACTTCATTTCCTCCATACTTTATACTGCTGCTCTATTCTATATTGAACAGCTATAGCGGATAACTTCAGCTCAGCTGCATTGTCTATTGAGGTCTATGGTTGTCTAAATCCACATTATATCAGATGATAGACTCGGGCCGCTGAAATTTTTTATATTTAACTCCCCCAAACTTATACTGAAGCTTTAAGGGAAGACCCAGCCCTGCATTGCTATTGGGTTAGGTTCTGAATACATTGTATACAAGATAGACTCGGGCGCTGTACTTCCCCCTCCATACTTTATATGAGCGTTCTCTATATGCACAGCTTAATGGATGACTCCACCAGCTGCATTGTCTATTAGGTCTAGGGTCTGAATAATTTTTAATCAATAAGATTGGGCCTGTACGTTTTCCTCCATACTTTTATACTGCACCTATTTAATACGCACAGCTTTAAGGATGACCCAGCTCACTGCTTTGCTATTGGGGTTATGGTATTTGAAAATTTATACAATAAAAGCTGGGGCCGCTTACTTCCCCTTCCTCCATATTTTATACTGACCCTTTTTATACACGTAAGGAGACTCCAGCTCGCTGCATTGTCATTGAGGTCTAGGGTAGTCTAAAATACATTTGATACAATGATGGGACTCGGGCCGCTTATTCCCCTTTCCCCAATTTATACCAACTTCTCTATAGTGCACAGCTATAATGGAGACCCAGCCGGATTGTTATTTGAGGTTATTTGCTAATACATTGTATATCAGATGATAGACTTGGGCTGCTGTACGTCTTCCTCCATACTTTATACTGCAGCTCTTCTCTATAGTGCACAGCTATAATGGATGACTCCAGCTCAGCTGCATTGTCTATTGAGGTCTATGGTAGTCTGAATACATTGTATATCAGATGATAGACTCGGGCCGCTGTACTTCCCTTCCTCCATACTTTATACTGCAGCTGTACTCTATAGTGCACAGCTATAATGGACGACTCCAGCTCAGCTGCATTGTCTGTTGGAGCCTGAAATACTCCCAAACCTCCATTGCTATCTCATGAAAAATTCAGCCTCCTGTGTTCTTCCCCTATACTTTACACTACCGCTCTGCTTCTTCGGATTGGCAGCTGTGTACAAGCAGAAGCAGGAGGTGATTTCTATCATAAGGTACAGGCAAGAATAAGAAGATTATAAAGGAGGGGAGGAGCCAGAGGTTCATTGACAAGTACTGCGCCGCTATATATGTAGGAATCACTCAGAAATGTCTGGTGGAGCATAACGAAATGTTTCAAGGAATTTTTTATTCACGTCTGATGGCCCCACCCCCCCGGGCCCCTCCCTGGGCCCGAAACACGACCATGTACATAACTGAGCTCAAAACCACAAGATATTGGGATTAATGACATTTAAGGATAGTACAAGTATAAATAGTACTCCACAAGTATAAAAAAAACTAACACAAAAATATTTTACTCCCAACCTTTCAAAGTATATTAAATAAATTTAAAGTACAGTTTATATGATAGTATCAATGTACAATGTATAGAATAGAAAAATGTACAAGTTTTTATACAAAATCACAACTTATCAAAAAGTATCTGCACAATGTATATTATAAAATCCACACTGTATTTACATCTTGTCCTTTCAATGTAGATTATATAAGCCGACAATGTACATAAAAGTATCAGTGCACAATGTATAGAATAGTATCAGTGCATAATGTATAGAATAGTATCAGTGCACAAGGGAATAAATACTCATAATGTAAGAATAGTATGATTCACAATTAAAAGAATAGTACAAGTGTACAATGTATAGAATAGTACTACTGCACAATGTATAGAATAGTACTAATGCACAATGTATAGAAAAGTATCAGTGCACAATGTATAGAATAGTACAAGTGTACAATGTATAGAATAGTATCAATGCACAATGTATAGAATAGTAAACAGTGCACAATGTAAAAGAATAGTACAAATGTACAAGGGATAGAATAGTATCATGCACAATGTATATAATAATAACAGTGCATAATGAAATAATAGTAAACAGTGCACATGTATAGAAAAAGTAAAAGTGTACAATGTAAAAGAAAGTATCAGTGCACAATGTATAGAATAGTATTAGTGCACAATGTATAGAATAGTATCAGTGCATAGTGTACTATTATATACATTGTGCACTGATACTATTATATACATTATGCATGATACATTATATTTCAATGTCATGTAAGAATAATATTAGTGCACAATGTATATAATAGTATCAGTGCACAATGTATAGAATAGTATCAGTGCACAATGTATAGAATAGTATTAGTGCACAATGTACATAATAGTATCAGTGCATAATGTATAGAAGAGTATCAGTGCACAATGTATAGAATAGTACAAGTGTACAATGTATCGACTAGTATCAGTGCACAATGTATAGAATAGTATTAGTGCACAATGTATAGAATAGTAACAGTGCACAATGTATAGAATAGTATCAGTGCACAATGTATAGAATAGTACAAGTGTACAATGTATAGAATAGTACAATGTATAGAATAGTACAAGTGTACAATGTATAGAATAGTATCAGTGTACAATGTATAGAATAGTATCAGTGCACAATGTATAGAATAGTATCAGTGCATAATGTATATAATAGTACAAGTGTACAAAGTATAGAATAGTATTAGTGTACAATGTACATAAAAGTATCAGTGCACAGTGTATATAATAGTACAAGTGTACAATGTATAGAATAGTATCAGTGCACAATGTATATAATAGTATCAGTGCACAATGTATATAATAGTATCAGTGCATAATGTATATAATAGTATCAGTGCATAATGTATAGAATAGTATCAGTGCACAGTGTATATAATAGTACAAGTGTACAATGTTTAGAATAGTATCAGTGCACAATGTATATAATAGTATCAGTGCATAATGTATATAATAGTATCAGTGCATAATGTATATAATAGTATCAGTGCATAATGTATAGAATAGTATCAGTGCACAGTGTATATAATAGTACAAATGTACAATGTATATAATAGTATCAGTGCACAATGTGTAAAATAGAATCAGTGCACAATGTATATAATAGTATCAGTGCACAGTGTATATAATAGTACAAGTGTACAATGTATATAATAGTATCAGTGCACAATGTGTAGAATAGTATCAGTGCACAATGTGTAGAATAGTATCAGTGCACAATGTATATAATAGTACTAGTGTACAATGTATAGAATAGTATCAGTGCACAATGTATAGAATAATATTAGTGCACAATGTATAGAATAATATAAGTGCACAATGTATATAATAAAACCTACACTGTATATTACACCAGGTCCCTTCAATGTAGATTATATAAACTGACAATGTACATAATAGTATAAGATACAATGTATATAATATGTAGCATCAAAATACAACGTATTTATAGTATTAATGTGCAGTTTCTATCATAGTATATGTATAGAATAGTATTAGTGCAAAATGTATATATCAGAGCATAATGTATAGAATACTATAAAACCTACCCTGTAGGAAAGGCCGCTTTGCCAGGAAGAAGACATTACTCCAAAAGAAACATAGAAAAGCAAGAAAAAATGAAAATTTAACTGTTTGGCCATAATGAGCTTCGTTACGTTTGGAGGGAAAAGGGAGAAGCTTGGAAGCCTAAGAACACCACCCCAACTGTGAAACACGGTGGTGGCAGCATCATGTTGTGGGTTGTTTTGCTGCAGGAGGGACTATGCGCTTCACAAAATAGATGGCAGCATGAGGAAAGAAATTAGTGGGAATCTGAACAACACCAAGACACAGCCAGAAGTTAAAGCTTGGGTGGAAATGGGTCTTCAAAATGGACAATGACCCAAAGCTACAAAACTGGTTACAAAGTGGCTGAAGGAGAACCAAGCCCTGATCTCAATCCTATTGAAAATGTATGGGCAAAGCTGAAAAGGCCGGTGCGAGCAAGACGACCTCCAAACATGGCTCAGTTACACCAGTTCTTTTAGGAGAAGGGGCCCCAAATTTCCCACCAACTATTTAGAAGCTTGGGAAGGGTCCAAAACGTTTGACCCCCAAATCCCACAGTTTTAAGGGCAAAGCACAAATACAATGAAACGGATAAACGTCTGATTTGCAGAAAGTAATAAAAATGCCTTAAAAAATTCTCCCCCATTATCTGCTTTTTCAAAAAGAAAAAATTTTGGTTCCTAATTGACCTAAAACGGGGAAGGTTTATTCTGATTTCATGTCAGAGAGAGAGAAAAACCTGCAGATGGGGCTTTATATAGAGGGGAGGGAAACTGCTGGTTTCAACCGTATGTTTTCTATGGCCTCCATACAGCAGACTTGGACACTGTGTACAGCAGCGGGGGTTGTGGTATGATAAAGTATCTCTGCTCAGAGATGAATTTGCCATTATTGGTTACAGAACCCTCTTACCTCTACCAAAACCCCATAGACATTTCCCCATGTCGCTTCTACTGCTCTATCACCTCCAGCTCAGGTTATAGCCATGGGGCAGCACATTATCACGCTTTATGACAGCACAACACAATCTAACCGCAATCTCAACTTGGCCCTCCTTAACTTCTAGTATTTCTCTGAGGGAACCATCACCTCCAAGGCTTTAGGCACCTATGAGGTTATGATGCCATATTGATAACCATACAATAAGTTGGACATTGAGGACCATACTGATTGGCCAATCCGATGTAAGGTCCAACATGGAACCGAGGTTCTCCAAGGTTCTCCTTCCATTGACATTCAAGTTCTGACCCTTGTACAGCCTACTGCTCTTGATCCTAGAAGTTATGTTAGGCTGAGGATAAGGCGTCCTTTTGGTCCAGCCGAACAAATAAGCCACATTTAAATTTTTACACCAAGATGCAAATAAAAAAAACATAACCAGGGAATTTGTCGCCAACTTTTTTATACTAATTACAATCAGACACTGAATCGTATTCTTTTCTCATTAGCGGTTTTTATTTTCGGATTGTAGATTTCTTAATTCTGTTGTCTGTGTGCGATTCTGGGGAAAGCTTTCTCACCTGAACTGCTTTTAACAGCAATTACAGAGATGCTTTACAGCATATTCATGGGCAAAGGAGCCTGTGAACAGGAGGAGACCCATTGACTTCTATAGGAGAGTGGTGTGGGCATGCTCTGTGACCTGGAAGAAGTCAGTGTGCCTATGGGGTTATTAAACTGCCTATGGGGAAATTAAACTGCCTATACCTGCCTATGAGGGGACACATACCTGCCTATACCTGCCTATGTGGGGACACATACCTGCCTATAACTGCCTATGGGGGACATATACCTGCCTATGTGGTTATTAAACTGCTTATGGGGGCCATTTACCTGCCTCTACCTGCCTTTGGGGGACATTTGCCTGCCTCTACCTGCCTTTGGGGGACATTTGCCTGCCTCTACCTGCCTATGGGGGACATAAGCCTGCCTCTACCTGCCTTTGGGGGACATTTGCCTGCCTCTACCTGCCTATGGGGGACATTTGTCTGCCTCTACCTGCCTATGGGGGACATTAAACTGCCTCTACCTGCCTATGGGGGACATTAAACTGCCTCTACCTGCCTATGGGGGACATTAAACCGCCTATACCCGCCTATGGGGGACATATACCTGCCTATAGGGGACATTAAGCTGCTTATACCTGCCTATGGGGGACATATACCTGCCTATGGGGGACATTAAACTGCCTATACCTGCCTATGGAGGACAAATACTTGCCTATGGGGGACATATATCTGCCTATGGGGTTATTAAACTGCCTATGGGGAACATTAAACTGCCTCTACCTGCCTATGGGGGACATTAAACTGCCTCTACCTGCCTATGGGGGACATAAAACTGCCTATACCTTCCTATTGGGGACATATACCTGCCTATGGGGATATATACCTGCCTATGGGGGACATATAACTGCCTACACTTGCTATGGGGGAAATATACCTGCCTATACTTGTCTATGTGGGGACATATACCTGCCTATAACCTGCCTATGGGGGACATATACCTGCCTATATTTGCTTATGGGGGACATATACCTGCCCCTACCTGCGTAGGGGGACATATACCTGCCTATGGGGTTATTAAACTGCCTATGGGGAACATTAAACTGCCTCTACCTGCCTATGGTGTTATTAAACTACCTATGGGGAAAATTAAACTGCCTATACCTGCCTATGGAGACATTAAACTGCCTATGGGGGACATTAAACTGCCTATACCTGCCTATGGGTGACATATACCTGCCTATGGGGGACATTAAACTGCCTATACCTGCCTATGGGGGACACATACCTGCCTATAACTGCCTATGGGGGACATATACCTGCCTATGGGGTTATTAAACTGCTTATGGGGGACATTTACCTGCTTCTACCTGCCTATGGGGGACATTAAACTGCCTATACCTGCCTATGTAATTTTATTGGTATCCATTTTTATTTTTGAAATGTACCAGTAGCCGCTGCATTTTCCACCCTAGGCTTATACCCGAGTCGGCTTATATTCGAGTATATATGTTAAGTCTGCCCACTGCTTCCTACTTTTCAGACAATTAGTTAACTGGGACTAGGTGGAATATCAAATGCAATTTTTGGCTGTTTTGTGGGTCGTCTCCGGTGCCTCCGAGTACATATTGACTTGTATGAACTAATTATTAGGGTTCACTACAAAATGACCTAGTAAACCATATATTTGTCATCTAATTGGACTACTAAGCTCAACACATTTCTGTCGCCCTCAGTAGAAAGCTGCTCGTCTGGCTTCAAAGCCCATCCAATTGGAAATTTGAAATAAAAGAACTTTTTAGCAGCAAACATCTTGTTTCTTGGCAGAGAATGAGGACATGGCAAATAAAATCTAATTAACAAATATACAGTATACAATGTGGAGAGTGAGGAGGCAGCGCTGGGCCCGCTCCACAATCAACCATCCAAGGTTTTGTCTTCTACAGAATATTCAATCGGCCAACAGTTATCAATAGTCACAATAAATGTATAATCAGCAATTATTTACCCAAAACCCTCTAATAAACAATAATGATACAGGAATGTCTGGAGCAGCCCGAGAGAATCTGGAAGGACGACGCGTTCACGTACGAGCGGGATTGTTTTAATACAATGGGGAGGATGCAGAAATCTGAGGTCATGGAGAAATGAAGGTATCACAGCGATGAAAAAGACTGTAAAGAGAGAGATAAGATGACAAAAACAGGAGCACATATAGAGAAGAAAGTACAGTGCAGAAAAAAACAGCAGAAGCAGAGCAGAAACAGCAAAAACAAGAAAACCATGAAAACACACAAATACAGCAGGAACTACAGTGCACAAAAAACAGCAGAAACAGGGCAGAAACAGGAACATAGAGTAGAAACAACAGCACAAGTATAAAGATAAAACACAAAAACAAACCAAATACACAACTAAGCAAAAACAAAGGCCTGGGGAAAAAAGCAGCAATAAACCAAAAACAGTAACATAGAGTAGAAAATACAGCTCAAGTATAAAGATAAAACACAAAAACAATAGCACAAATACAGCAGGATCTATAGTGCTGAAAAAACAGCAGAAACAGGAACATAGGGAAGAAACAACAGAACAAGTATAAAGCTAACAAAACACAAAAACAGGAACATAGAGTAGAAACAACAGCACAAGTATAAAGATAAAACACAAAAACAACATCACAAATACAGCAGGATCTATAGTGCTGAAAAAACAGCATAAACGGCAGAAACAGGAACATAGAGAAGAAACAACAGAACAAGTATAAAGCTAACAAAACACAAAAACAGGAACATAGAGTAGAAACAACAGCACAAGTATAAAGATAACAAAAACAACAGCACAAATGCAGCAAGATCTACAGTGCAAAGCTAACAAAACACAAAAACAACAGCACAGGTATAAAGATGAAAACAACTGCACAAATAAAGCACAAAGTACAGTGCAGAAAAAAACAGCACAAACAGGGCAGAGACAGGAACAACATAGAGTAGAAACAACAGCACAAGTATAAAGCTAACAAAACACAAAAACAGCACAAATACAGCAGGAACTACAGTGAAGAAAAAACAGCAGAAACGGCAAAAACAGGAACATAGAGAAGAAAGAAAAGAAACACAAACAAAAAAGCCTAACAAAACTAAAATAAAAAAACAGAAAAAGGAAAAGAAGAAACAACAGCACAAGTATAAAGATAAAACACAAATACAACAGCACAAATACAGCAGGATCTATAGTGCTGAAAAAACAGCAGAAACAGGGCAGAAACAGGAACATAGAGTAGAAACAACAGCACAAGTATAAAGATAACAAAAACAACAGCACAAGTATAAAGATAAAAAACAGCAGCATATACACAGCAGAAACTGCAGAAAAACAGCACAAACAGGGCTGAAACAGCAACAGTAAAAACAACAGCACGAATGTACATATAACAAAACTCGTAACCAACAGCACATTTATAGCAGAAAGTACAGTGCATTAAAAAAGCACAAATCGTGCAGAAACAATAAAGTTAAGGCAAGAAAAACATCAAAACAGCACAAATATAGCACAAACTTCAGTGCAGAAAAAACAGCACAAAAAGGGCAGAAACAGCAACAACAGAGTAAAAACAACAGCACAAATGTAAAGATAACAAAACACAAATACAACAGCACAATTACAGCAAAAACTAGAGTGCATTAAAGAAGGAACAAATATGGCAGAAACAGCAGTGCAGATAAGTCAAGAAAAACATGAAAACAACAGCACAAATAGGGCAGAAACAACAGCACAAACGTAGCGCAAACTTCAGTGCAGAAAAAAACAGTACAAATGTAAAGATAACAAAACACAAAAACAACAGCACAAGTATAAAGATGAAAACAACTGCACAAATATAGCATAAACTACAGTGAAGAAAAAAACGTCACAAACGTCAGAAACAGCAACAACAGGCAGAATAGAAATAACAGCACAAATGTAAATATAACAACTCAAAACCAACAGCACAATTATAGCACAAAGTACAGTACATTAAAAAAGCAGAAACAACAGCGCTAATAAGAGAAGAAAAACATCAAAACAACAGCACAAATATAGAAGAAAATACTGTGAAGAAAAACAACAGCACAAGTAAAGCACAAACTACAGAAAAGAAAAAAAAACATAAAAACAGCACAGAAACAAAGATAGGGCAGAAACAACAGCAAAAATAAAAATAACAAAAATATAAAAAAATACACTGGTATAGCATACACTAATCAGAGCAGAAACAGAGCAGAAACAACAGTATAGATAAGAAAACAACAAAAACATGAAAACAACAATACAGATAAAAAGAAACAACCGCACAGGTAAAAAGGAAACAACAGTGACAGAAACAACAGCAAAAACAGGGCAAAACTTGAGCATACATAGGGCAGGAAGAACAGCGTAGATAAGAAGATAAAAACCATGTAAAGAAGAGAACAAATATAGTAGAGGATACAGTGCACGAAAAACAGCACAAACAGGGCAGAAGCAACAGCACAGATAGAGCAAAAACAATAGCACGCATAGAGCAAAAACAACAACGCAGAACAGAAAGTACAGTAAAGATAAACAAGAATACGAAAGCAACAGCGTAGATAGAAAAGAAACAACAGTGACAGAAAGAACAGCACAAAGAAGGCACAACAAAAAAACATGAAAACAGCAGCACAAACAGGGCAGAAACAACTCAGAGAAGACGATAATAAAGAAGAAAACAAGAGCACCAACAGGGTAAAAACCACAATGCAGATAGAGGAAAAACAACAGCGCACACACATAAGGGTATGTTCACATGGCGCCTTGGTTACGTTTTTGCAATACCTAAAACGTATTGTGTTAAACACATCCGAAAACGGACATAACTAAAACAATAGCAAAAATTAGAAGACAACAGTGCAGATAGAACAGAAGAAACAACAGGGCAGATAGAACAGAAGAAACAACAGGGCAGATAGAACAAAAGCAAGAATTACTGAAACAACAGCAAAAACAGGGCAGAAAGAGCAGTGTAGATAGGAAGCTAAAAACAAACATGAAACCACAACACGGGTAGAGGAGAACCAGCAGCAAAGTTAGGGCATAGACAACAGAAGAGAAGGAAATAAAAACAATGCAAAAACAACAGGGCACAAGGCAGAAACTGCAAAAAATAGTAAGATAACAAAAACATGAAAAAAACATCATGGCCAGGGCTGAAACCGCTCCTGTAAGGTACGCAACCAAATATTTCCACATTTTTGTGGTCATTAATGCTCTCAGTTCTATAAGGTAAGTGATCAGATATGTTTAAGTTCTCTTAAAGGGTTTGTCTCATTTGGATATTTTTATTCTTCAAAATCTCTTTTGGCTCCCAATTCCTGTTCAGGTTCTGGGTGGCTCTACAGCTTCAGGCTCCCGCTTCCTCTTGAGGCTCTGGGTGGTTCTACAGCTTCAGGCTCCCACTTCCTGTTCAGACTGTGGATGGCTCTACAGCTCCAGGCTCCCACTTCCTGTTCAAGCTGTTGGCAATTCTACAGCTTCAGGTTCCCACTTCCTGTGCAGGCTCTGGCTGGCCCTACAGCTCCAGGCTCCCACCTCCTGTTCAGGCTGTGGGCAGTTCTACAGTTTCAGGTTCCTACTTCCTATTTAGTGTGTGGGCAGCTCTACAGCTTCAGGCTCCCACTTCCTGTGCAGGCTCTGGCTGGCCCTACAGCTCCAGGCTCCCACCTCCTGTTCAGGCTGTGGGCAGTTCTACAGTTTCAGGTTCCTACTTCCTATTTAGTGTGTGGGCAGCTCTACAGCTTCAGGCTCCCACTTTCTGTTCAGGCTGTTGGCAGGTCTACAGCAGTTTAGCTCTGCTAGTACCTATTCCTAACTTGTGAAAAACAATGTTACTGTCCAAACAGGCTGTCTGGGCATAAATGTGAGCTAGCAGAGCTGTATTTGTCATGCACGGAAACTTCTAGTGAGAGAGAAACACTTATAGCTCCCCAAGACAATTGTAGTTGTGACGCTCTCTTTTAAAATGTAAAAAACAAACTATGTTCCTGCAGATGACATGATGGTAGGGGTTTTTTCTCTCCCTTTAAAGTATTTTTCGGGGGTTCTGTATCCTGTACTATGTGTCTGTGGGAACAGGTTCTGTAAATCCTAAAGTCATAAGATATGTTCTAGATTCTAGGTTCTTTAAGTCATAATATTATATTTTTGAGGTTCTGTAAAAATTTTAAAAAGCTTTTATATAACGTTTAATGTTGATATATTTAGGGCTTAAATTTAAAATATATAGTAAGATATAATCTTCTAGGGTTTGTTATTTATAGTTTTATAAAAAATATAATCCTCTAGGTCCTGTAAAAAATTTAAAAGTCATTTTGCTATAAGGGTTAAGACCTAAAATTTGATAAAAATATAATGATTTATTTTGACTAAGCTAAATGTTCTAGGTTTTTTAAGTCCCAAGTTTTTAAAGAAAACCAAAGATCATTTTTTGTAAGTCCCAATGTTTAAAGAACAATGTTTAGGTTCCTAAGTCCCAAAGTTTTAACAAGAAAAATGTTCTAGGGCTTTAGTTCTAATGTCGCCTAAAATATAATGTTCTAGGTTCTGTAAGTTCTAATACTATATAAGAAATGAAGTTCTAGATGCTGTAAGTTCCAATGAATAAAAAATAATGTTTAGGTTCCCTAAGTCCAATGTTATTAGATACAAAGTTAGGGTTTTATAAGTCCAAGTTATGAAGATTTAAAAGGGTTCCCAGATTCTGTAATTCCTGTTATAAAAATAATGTTCTGGTTTTTTGATAATGCAAGTTCTCCCTGATGCGGGGAAAGGGGACCCCCAGGCGTCCCGGGAGGAACCCGGGGGGCCCCAAGGGGCAAATTTGAATGTCAATGATCAAAGTGTCCTGCAAATACACTAAAGGTTTTGTAAATTTCCTAATGTTTTATGTTTTTAAAAGTCTAGGTTCTGTAAGTTTACGTTTATAAGAAATAATGTTCTAGATTCTGTCATTCTAATTTTTTAAAAAATTTTTGTAATTCTAATGTTTATAAAATGTAATGTTCAAAATTTTGTAAGTTCTACTGTTACAAAGATTAAATGTTCAGGTTATAAGTCCTAAATTTTAAAAAAAAAATATAAGTTTTAGGTTCTTAATCCTAAGTTATATAAATTAATGTTCTAGTTCTGTATGCATTTTATAGAAGAAAATAAGGTTTAGATTCTGTAAAGTTTACTGTTACTAGATATCTGTTCTAGGTTCTGTAAGTTCTAGTTTTTATAAGATGTATTTTTCTTGGTTTTTATGTATTTTATCTGATCATTTCTGGGTTGGTACATTTCTGGATCAGGTATTTTTCAACCCTATTTGTTCTTATTCCCCCTTTGGAATGAATTTGTTTATTATCGTGATTTGGGGTTTTTTCTACCATCTATTCCCCTAACTCTGCTTTGTTGTGTTATTTGTGAGAACTCTGAGGCAAAACTGGATCCTCCGATAGCTCCGTCTGTGGATGATTGTAGCAAAAATCAGGGGGAAGTCCTTCTCACGATGAATAAGAAAAGTGTCTCCCCGGGAAAGGGCACCCACTATGAAGTGTAATATGGAAGGTGACCGGGAATGGTTTTAAAGCAGGGGGTCGTCTGCTACAACAAAAAAATCAGGGAAAATAAAGAATATTGCTTTTTATCCCGGCCCGTCCTGCTTGGGCCCTCACTGGACCTGAAATGGCCTTTTTAAAAGGGGTTTTTTTTTAGACTTTTATAACCCCCCCCCCTTCCACCCCCCTGTGCTAAAACAAAAATGACTCCTACTTCCCCCCATCCCACCGGGTTTAAAGGTCTTTAAAAGTCTTAGGAAACCCTTTTAAATATGCATAAATAATTACATCAAATTCCAAATAAATAAAAATTTTGAAGGGGGCAAATACTTGTTTTCATGTACTGTAGGGATGAATGAATTGGGTAACATTAAAGAAGAAAAGAAAATGGGATATTTTG
>JAODAL010073795.1:0-14611 GCA_025379985.1 Phyllomedusa bahiana
ACGTCCACAGCTGGACTGTATAATCTAGCTTTCGGGGCACCACTGCTCTGCTACACTTGCTAGCTCTCACGATGAAAGTTCTTTTAAGGGACAAACATGGGTTGAACAGGGACGTTTCCCGAGAACCAACAAATCCCTTGGTTCCCCGGAATAAACCCCCCGCTTACGGAAAATTTTGGGGCTTTTTTTGCCAACCCCTTCCTCCAACAAAAGAGGGCATTGCTTTTTTGAAATCAGGGAAAGTCCCGCCCAAATCGGGATATTGGAAAAAATCCTGGATTAAAAAATTTTTTTTTTGCTCCCGTTTGTATTAATACCGGATTCCCCTGTGATTTGGAAATATTTAACGGATCTTACCAAAAATTTTGGGGGTACTTTATGGGATATATTTTGTGCTTTAATAAATTTGGGGTGGAAAAAATTTTTTTTCCCGGTAAAAGTAGTGCATTTCTTTTTTCTCTGACCCGTGAATTTTTTGTTTCCTCTTGCCCCTTATTTCTTTGCTTGGGGTTAGTTAATTTTTTTTTAGAAAGTGGCAGCAATGGGGTTTTTTGGGCCACTGGGGTTTTCACCCTTTACTGTTGGCTGTTCTTGGCATTGGTCACCAGAAGGGGAATTTTCCCCATTATGTAGGAACAACCGGGGGGGGCAAAAACATTTAAATTTTAAAAAGGCCCCAAATTTTCCCCTTTTTTGAAAAGGCCCGACAAACAAGACCCTAGAAATCGGAGCTGGGTATTAAACCAAAAAAATGAAACAAGGGACCAAATTATTTAAAGGGGTTTATGTAAACCTTAGAAAAAAAATAGCAAAAATTTTTCCTAAAGGAACAATATTTTGCGATTAAAATTAAAAACCAACCCTGGGGCCTCGACCCTTCCCTTTTTTAAAAAGGGCAACAAATAATTTAAAAAAGGGCATTTAAAAAATATAAACAAGAGGGTCACATTTCTTTTGGGAAAAAAACAAAGAACTTTAAAAAAAATCCCGTTAAAAGGTTTAATCAAAACAGCTAAAAAAACAACAAAAAAGGCAGGTGGCCAAGGACACCAAAACAAAAACCAAGAAGTTTGTTTTAAAAATAAAAAAATCCAAAAAACAAGTCAAGCATTTTTGGAAACCCAAGTTTGGGCCCGGGGAAACAGAGAAAAAAAGAGCTACTTTAAAAAGGTTCTTCAAATCGTAAAACAAAAGAAAAAGAGATTCCCGATGGGGGGGGGATCAAACCAAAGTTTGGGGGCCCAAGCAAAAGAAAAGGGAGTACCAGTACTGTTTTAAATTTCGACTTTTTAAAAAAATTGGCTGATTTTAAAATGGTCCAGCCCAGTTAAAAACACTTTTTTGGAATAAGGCCCAGGCCCCGATGACTTATCCCCGGAGTTTTTAAAAAGCTCAGCTCAGTTAATTTTTGTGCCCCCGTACATGATATTTAGAGATTCTCTGGTACAGGTTTTAGTCCAGGCAGGGGTGTAGATCAGAAAAAACAAAGCCCCGACCCTCAATTTCCCTTGGGGGCAGACCCCCAACCCCCTGAAAAACCCCACCCTTTACTCCCTCCCTACATTGGGCGAAAGTTAAAGTGATAAAATTTTAAATGTAAATAAAATGTTTAAAATCAACTTTTTAACACCTTTTTGATTACAATAATCAAGCTACTTAGGAAAAACAAACACCAACAACAAAAAAATGGAAAAAAATTTTTTTGGGAAATTTTTGATTTCAGCTTTTCCTATTTACCCCCCCCTACGCCCTTTGGGAAAATGAGGGCCCAACCAACAATATATGGGTTTAAAAAATCTTTCTTTTTTCTTTTACTACATTTGGGCTTGCAAGTATTTAGCATCTGCTTATTCTGCAAAATTTTTGCCTCCGTAACCCGCATTGGGTTTCCCGTTTTTGCTCCTAAAAAAAAAGAAAAAAGTTTTTATTTTTATTATTTTTGGGGGTATTTTGGGAAATCCCCCCTTTTTTTGGGTTAAATTTAAAAAGCCTGACTCCTTTCTTGGCTCTGGGTTGATTTTAAAGGATCCCTTTACCAAAAACAACCCCAGGTCCCTTCTACCATTCCCAGCGGTGCGAACTGGTTTGGGCTACAAACACAGCTTTTTTTCTTTCCCAAATTTTAACCCCCAAGGTTGGGTTGGGGTTTAGGGTCTGGGATTTTGGGGGGTCAAATAAGCAAAATGTAACTTCATTGTTTATTTAACCATTCCTTTTTTATTAGCTTCAGCCCTTTTTCCTGCTTTGGGAAAACCCTTCATTCCCTTTTTATCCTATATTTCCTGGTGTTTTGAATAACTTATCTGAAGAAAAACCCCCAAAAATTTTTAAAAACAGCCACCTTGCAGGGTCAACCAAATTTATCCTTGGGCAAGTAAACCAACTTTTGGCTGTTGAAACATCCCCATAACAAACAGGCTTCTTCCCCTGAAACCCACGTTTCAAGCTTCTCGATCCATGCGCCCCTTTTCTCTTTAATCTTCCAAACCCATTTGCCCCCACCCAAGCTTTTCCTTTGGGACTTTTTCTCTCATCGCCCCAAAATTTCACCTTTTTTCCAATTTTTCCATTGTCGTACTTTTTTTTTAAACTCTTTGCCGACCTTCTTTTTTTTGACATTGAATTTCAGGCTGTTCACCTTTTTCGGGGCCAAACACTCCAGCCTGTTTTAATGTGTTTTCCCCGGGTGCTTGCATGAAGGGTCTGGGGTTTCCCCACTCTTACGAACCCATATGAAACCGCCTCCATCGCCCTGTCTTTTTTGATTTGATAGCCCTTTGTAAAGACTTTTTTTGGGCCCTGGTTTTCCCACCTTTTGGCTTTTGAAGGGAAAGGAATGGACTTCTTTTTTGTATTTTTCCCACCCTGTCAGGGCCTCCCCCTTTGATGCATTTTTGGAAAATTTTTCTTTCCCGCCCAAAAAGAGCCTTTTCAAAAAAAGCGGGATGATGCTGCTCCTCTTTTTTTTGGGGAAAATCTTTTTTCATGGTTCCCTTCCCCCCCCAAAAAAACCAGTGCCCTTTTCCCTTTTGGGGAAATGGGGGCCTAATAAAAAAAACACATTATTGGGGAATGTGAAAAAAAAAAAAGAAAAAAAAAAAAAAAAAAAAAAAAAAAAAAAGGTTTTTAATTTTGTAGAAAACAAGAAAAAGTTTGGGCCCACCCCCGGAGCAAAACATTTAAAAAAATGCCGTTATATAAAAATTTAACTGCAAAAACCAAAGCAAATGCCAAATAAATTGTTTTAAAAAAAGGATGGAGCTCCACGTTCAAACTAAAAGTGGATGGTGAGGTAGGGGAGCCTGAAAGTCACAAGGCGGGAACATTGTTCCCTAGAGGGGGGCCCGGAATTTTAAAAAAAAAATTTGGGTTTTCGCCGACTTCGCCGAATTTTCCGACAAAATTTTTTTAAAGGTCTAAATTTTACTTGGGGACAAAATCACTTTAAAAAACGTTAAAATTTTCCGGGGCGGGCCACAGGGGGGGCCTGTAGGGTGCGTGGAACTTTTGTCCCAATTAAAAAATGCAAGGGGAGCTTTTTTGGGTTTTTCATACAATGCTGTTTTTTTAGAAATGACACCACATGACTGCCCCCCGCTTTTAAAAAATCGCTTCACTTAAAATTCCCTGGGCATTTAAAAGGGGAAAAAAACTAAAAAAAAAAACTAAAGCGGAAATGCACCTGTAAATTTCGGGGGCAGCGCCACTGGGAAAAACAAGTTGAGGGCAAAGTTTCCTACCATAGCGTAAAAGAACACAGTGTATTTTAAACCGGGGGCCGCCACAGATTCGCGGGCACAGAAAGGGGGAACGAAAACGGGCAGGAGCCCAACCCTGGGGAGGCTCACCCCTTTCCGGGTTTGTTTCTACCGGGCCCATGTTTTGGGACCACACACTAGGTCCACCACTTTCCCCCCGAGGGGACATCTGAAAAACCCCAAACCCAAAAGGGTCGGGGGGGTTTGGGACAAAACCAAAACCCACCCTGCCCCCCCTTTCCCCTTTTCCCCCAACGCCAGAAAAAAACTAAGTGCCTATGCCCTCTGCGAAAACTAACAGCAAAGGGCCCCCAAAACATTTGGGGCCCGGGGGGGCAGAAAAGATGGGGGGAAAAGACATCCGCTGCTTTTTTGGGGCAAAAAGGGGGGAAAAATAGTAAATGAGAGAGTTGAAAAGGGCCAACCTCGGATTTCCCCAAAAATTTTGGAGAAAGAATATTCTTTTAGAGGGGTCGGTTTTTGTACACGACACCTTTTGAGGGGGAAAGGCGGGGGACAGGCAAACACTAATCGTTTTAGCTAAACCCCCCCTTTGGGGAGCCGGGGGGAACCCAAGAAAAAGGCTGGGACAAGGTTTTTTCTGGGGGCCCCAAACTAAAAAAAGGGCATAAATGCCTCCCCAAATAAAAAATTTTTCGGGGCCCCCACCCCATGCCCCCTTTCCCCCCTTTTTCCCTCCTTGGGTTTAAATTTGGCGCCCAAAAGGGGGGGTCCCTACCCTCGACCCCCCAATTTTTCCCGGGGCCCGGGGAAGGGCATTCCTTTTTTTCTCTACTTTAAAAGTTTTGGGGGAAGGGGGAAAGAGAAAAAGGGAGGTTTTGGAGGGAAAAAGGAAAAAAAAATTCCCGGGGGATCTGGGGAACAAAAGGATTTAAATTGTTTTGGCCCCGGATTTTGGGTGTTTTTCAGCATACTGGTGGTTTTAAAAAGCCTTTGTGATGCTATGAGCGGGACCCGGGACCAACAGTGTCCCAAGGGTTTAAACATTATCATTGGGAAAAGAGAGGGGAAACCCTTGGTTTTCAGGCAGTGGCGCACCCCTTTAAGGGTCGGTAGGGGGGCCAGAGCCCAGCAGGGCCCGGAAAGCAGGGGAAAAGGTTGGGAGCCCAAAAACGACCACAATTTAGACCACCCACTTTTGCAGTTCCCAAAAAAAGTAGGGGGCACAGGGGCTCACCGGTTCAGCGGAAATAACATTCGGGTCATTGCAAAGCTTTGGGGGTAAAATCACCTACTCGGGTGTGGCGGGTTTTTCGCTAAGACACCAGAGAAAGCGAAACTGGCATATGTCGAATCTGGGGCCCAAAAAGAAAAAGCATGACCGGGGGACCAAAACGTTGGAAACCAGGGGGCCCTGCGTCAACATCATGCGTGTCACCATACGTGTTACAGATGTGGTGGTCCTTTCCTGCCCCAAAACCAGTAGCACCCCCTTTTGGCATGCCCTAAAAAATTTTTTTCGGGCCCGGCCCAAGGTTTCCCACCCCCTTTGGGCCAAAAGGAAAACCCTCCCTGCCCTTTTCCTTTTCATCTCCGGTCCAATTTACTCCTGCTACTCAGCACTCATGGTTTTCCAGCATTTCGTTCACCGAGATGATTGCCAAGAGACGGGGCAGAAATGCGTCTAGCCATAACCTAATTGCAGAACGGGGACCTTTCCTCCTTTCCAAGTTGGTGGTACGCGGGCCCCCCCCTTTTTCAAGGGGTAGCCTCTGCCCCATTCAAAAAAACGGGGCCAAAAAACTTGGGCTTTCATTTCTCCCAAATTGTAACACCGGGTAGTGGCTCCTCTGGACCACCGAAAAATTGGGGTTTGGCAGGGGCCCCCACCCCCAGGGGGGGGGGGGGGGGTTCAAAGTAGGCCCCGGGTTTTTTCCCCCAGGGCCCCCCAAAAAGGCAGGATGGACAGGATTTCCTACCGGGTCGAAACCCCGGCACGACTGGGCTTGGGGTTGGCAGCCAAAGGGGGCACCGGGTTTACCGAATCGTAAGAGGGGAAACCTTTAGTCCATAGGTCAGGAAAAACAGGTCAGGGCAGGCGGGGGAGTTTTTCGGGGGTCGGGGAAATGTAGCAGAAAGGTCGGGTAAGGGGGCAGACGGGGAAACTGATGAAGGGGGGAAATTTTTATGAACGGGAATAAATATTTTAAAACGGGGGGAAAAATTATTAAAACGGGGAAAAAAATTGTTTAAACCCAGGGAATAAATATATTAACGGGGAAATTATTAAAACGGGGGGAAAAATTTGATAAACCCGGGGAATAAATAAAATTTTAAGGGGGAAATTTAATTGAACGGGGGGAAATTTAAATGAACAGGGAATAAAAATTTTAACGGGGGGAAATTTTAAACGGGAAAAAAATTTGGTTTAAAACAGAGAAAGGCCTTTAAATTTGATTTTTGATGTTTCCAAATTTGGCAGGAAAATTCCCCTGGGAGAACAAAATTTCAAACTTTGGGGGGAAAAAATGCCCCGGGGTTAGAAAGTTGTAAATCAAATTTGTGGGCTTTTCTCCCCGCAAACTAAAAATTTTAAAAACCATTATAAAAAAAGGGACATGGTGTCCGGTGCTCCCCATAGGAGGAGGGCTAAAGGCCATGCCTCCCTGCATGGCATACTTTTTAAAAATCGGTTGTTAAAGGGTTTTTACCCCCCAAACCTCCCAAGGGACATTTTTAAAAATGGCCGGGAAAACTTTACTTCCCAAAAACAGCCTTTCCTTTACACCGCCAAGCCCCAACCCTCCTTAAGCGGGCAGGGGGCGGGGACCGACCCCCCCCCAACCCATAGGCTGAATGTGACTTTTCCAAACTTTGGGAAATTTTCCGGGGCCCCCATATTTTTGGGGAAGGGGAACTCTATAAACAGAAAAAAGAAAATGAATGATTTTTTTTGATGTTTTAAAAGCGGACGGGAAAGTACCCCCATGCATAATTTTTAATTTTTGGGGCCAGGGGGGTGGGCTCATGCGGGGGAAACCCTTTTTGTTTTCCCTTAGGCCTTTCATGCGGACTTTGGCTTTTATTTGCCCAGTTGCCGGGGATAGGGGATAAATTTAAGGGAAAAAAAAAAAAAAAAAATTTCCCACTGTTTTCATGTTGTCAGGGGGGGACAGGGGTTATGGATCCACTGGCCACCCCCCAAACCCAGGGGCAATAGTCACGCCAGGGGGGCGGGGGGTAAAAAAGTGGGCCCCCTTTTTTCCCCAGACCCCCCCCAAACCCGGGGATGGACTTGCTGTGGCTCTAAAAATTATTTTTTAAGAAATTATTTATTTTTATAGCCCTTTGGGCGGTTGTTTGGGAGCCTTTTACATTAAAAAAGAAAGCAAAAAGGGATTTCCACACTTTCAAAATTTTGGAAACCCCCGGGGAAAATAGTTCAAAAAAATTTTTTCCTTTTTTATCACCTTGTTATTTTTTTTTCAGGAACAAATGAACATTTATAAAATTTGTTTCCCTTAAACCATTTGAAACCCTGTGTGGATGAAAATTTTGTTCCACCGGAACAGGGGGGGGCCAAAAAAGGGGCTTGTTGTTTTTAGTTTCTGTAAAAATTACATACGATTCAAAATTCTTATTTCTGGGAAAAAGTTTTATTTTCAAAAACCAGTTTTGTAGCATTTGCTTTTTGCTTTTTTTTTTGTTTTTTGTCCCCCTTTTTTCCCGTTTTTTTACGGAAAATTTAATCAAAAAATGGCCCCAGAATGCAAAAAAAAGCAAACCTTAAAAAAAATCCCCTGTAGTTAAAGGTCTCCTTTTAGTTCAAATTCCATACGGGGCATTTGAAAAAAAAACTTTTGGTAAAAGGCCCGGGAAAAAGGATTCCAAAAACCCCCACGTTTTTTACTTTTATGATTTTTTTTATCGGGGCACTGCGTCCTCCTCAACTGTCTTGGTATGCAGAGGGTGCCCCCTCACCCAAAAAAAACCCCCCATTTCCCCCCTCTTCACTTCCCAAAACTGGGAAGAAGCAGGGGGGCGTTTTGCCCCCCCTCTTCGTTGCCCAAGTAGCCTTTCTGACTGTCCCTTTAAAAATTTTTCGTCCTCGCTGAAAAGTTTGGGGCTGGCCAAAACCACATTAAAAAAGTTTTCTTCTGAGGGATTTAATGGGGGCCGGTAACGGGAAAGGGGGCAGGTTTAGGGCCACTTTTCTGGGCCCCGGGCCATGCCCAAATAAGAGTTGTAAACTGACGGAAAAACCCCCTGGGCTCTTGGTGGGGTTTGCAGAAAGTAACTTTGGGTTTAAAATTGGGTGACCTACTTTAAAACCCAAACAAAGGAAAAACCCCTTGGGGTTTTGATCCCCCACCGGCCGCTACATGCCCCTTTGGGATTTTTGGCCTCACCGATTCAAACCCCTTTCTGCGAAATTCCCTTTACTGTGCGTGGGCTGCTTTCCCGGAATGTTTGTGCCACGCCCCCCCTCGCATGTGAAGACCCGCCCCCCTCTCTGTCTGACATACTGTTTGTTCAAAATTTTTTCAGACTCTGTTTTTAAAGAAGGGTATCCCGTATTTGAAAAATTTCCAAAACCCCGTAAAATTTTACTCCAAAATTTAAAAAACTAATTTAAACTTGAGTAAACCCCTTTGGGTTTTAAATTGCGGCCCCCACAAATGGGCCCGGAAAAAAATTTAAAAATTTTTATAAGTTCCTTTTAAAAACCCCTGGTTTTTTTTACTGAATAAAAAAAAAGCACAAAAAGGCCCTTTAAAAAACCTTATAAATTAAGCTAAAGGAAAAAAAAATTTCTTCTTTTGGGGTTTAAAAAAAACACCTTTTTTTTTTACTGACTACAAAAACAAAAAAAAAACCCTTAAAAAAAAAATTAAAACCTCTTTTTAAAATAAATTGCCCCAAAAGAAATTTACTGCCAAAAAAAATTTCCCGCCCATGTGGGATGGTTTAAAAACGAGTGTATTTTAAATGAGTACAAAAGCAAAAAAAGCTTAATTAAAAATTTTGGGTATGAATTATGCTCCCGGGAAAAAAAATTTTTTTCTTTGGCGTTGAAAAACACCGTTTTCTTTTTCTGACTACCCAACCAGCAAAAAAAAAACCCCTTTTTTTAACCCTTGGAAACTATATAGCCCCAAAAAAAAAAAGGCTGCCAAAAAAATTTAAAAGCTATGGGGCATGTTTAAAAAACATTTTATTTTAAAAGCCTTAAAAAAAGGGAGATAAACCCCTTAATTTAAACCTTCCGGGGTATTAATTAAAGCCAAAAGGCAAAAATTTTTTTCTTTGGCGTTTAAAAACCCTGTTTTTTATTTTCGGGCTTTCAAAAAGGGAGAAAAAAACACTTTAAATTAAAACCCCTTGGGATAAAAATTGCGCAAAAAGAAAAAACCCGCCAAAAAATTACCCCTATGGACGTGTTAAAAACCAAATGTTTTTTTACTTTAAATACAAGAAACCGAAAAAATTTCCCTTAAAAAAAACCCTTGGAAAATGAATTATTTCTACAGGGCAAAAAAATTTTTTCTTTTTCCCGGGTTTAAAAACACTTTTTTTTCCGGGCTACAAACAGAAAACACAAAATTTAAAAAAACCCCTTGGATATAAAATTTGGGGGCCAAAAAAAAATGGGAAACTTCCAAAAATTTTTAAAAGCAATTTTGCCCTGTTAAAAAAAAAATGTATACCCTTTCCCCTCATCCTCTGCTGGCGGGGGTTTTGGTAAAAAACCCGGGGTCTCTACAAAACTTTTTCGGGGCTTCCCCCTTCTAAAGCCCAAATTTTTGGAAAAAAGGGCTTGAAAAATGGCCTCAAAAATTTTCCCAAACGAAATGTCCAAAACCCCAGGGGAAATTTTCCCGTTTTTAATTAATATTTTTATAAATTATTCCCCCTCTTAAAAAAAGGAAAAAAATTTTTTTTTTTTGTGTCACATACTTCACGAAACCAAAATAGCAATTACTTGGAAATGGAAAATCTTCTAGCCCCCATCACCCTTCAGATGTTGTAGAAAAGTCCCCCACTAAAACCCCCCACATATGAAAAAAAAAGTTGGCCCTTTTGGGGAAAAAGGAAGGGGTTTTTTAAATTTTTTTTCACTTGGGGAACCCCTGGATGGACGCTAACCAATTCCCCTAAACCCAAATTAAACGCTCCAAGGGCCCCTTTGGGGGCCTTAGGGTTTCAAACCGGGGTGGCCAAACCCCCCCCTCCTCCCTTTTCCCCCTCATAAAACCCCAAACCCTCCTTTTCCCTTTTCCCCCAATTTGTTTCTTTTTAAAGCTTCCAAAACTTTAATTATCCTTTAAAAATTTCTCCCCCTTCATTTTTGTACCATGTTTTACATAAAACCAAAGTAAACAAAACCCATTTCAAACCCCTTTTCAAATTAAAATAAAAAAAACGGGCGGGAGGTTTTTAGTGTCAAAATCCCCTATCCATTTTTTGGATATTCCCCAAAACGCAAACCCTATTTTTTCCCCCCTTTTTTTTGGGTTTTGTTTTAGTTGCTCAAGTAAAAAAATTTTAACATATATTTCAAAATTTGTTTTTAAAATTTTTTATATATTTTCTATGTCACTTTCGCAAAAACCCCGGTTTTTTTGCTTCAGATCCTACATATAAAATGTTTTATATTTCCTAAAAGCGATTGGGCTTACTTTTTAAAGATATGCTGTCATTGTAAAAAATTTAATTGGGGGTTTTGTACTCTTAACTTGTTCTTAAATTTTTTATATTAATTAAAAACCCCCAAAAAAACTTTAAAATTTTAAAAAAAAAAAAAAAAAAAAAAACAAATGTTTTTTTACTGACTACAGGAGCAAAAAACGCAAATTAAACCTTCGGATATGATTTGCTACGGGAAAAAATTTTTCTTTGGTGTTAAAAAACCCCGTTCTTTTCTGACTACAACGCAGAAAAAACTTAAAAAACCCTTGGGATATAAATTGCGCAAACAAATACTCCCAAAAAATTAACAGCTATGGCTTTTAAAAAACGACGGTTTTTTAATGACTACAACAACAAAAAATGCAAATTTAAAACCTTTAAATTAAATTATGAAACGGCAAATTTTCTTCTTGGGTTAAAAACATGTTTCTTTTATGACACAACAGAAAAAAATTAAAAAAACCCTGGATAAAAATTTGCGCAAAATAAAGAGCAAAAAAAATTTAACGGCATTGGTTTGTAAAAACGCTGCTCTTTAACTGAAACAACAGAAAAAACAGGCTTAGAAAACCCGGATATTCAAGGGCCCAGAATGGCAAATAGTTAAAAAAGTAATCACGAATTGGACCACACTGGACTTAAAACCCAATACCCCAAAAAATCAAAATTTAAAAAAAAGAAAGCAGCCCGAAAAAAGCTGGTTTACCCCAAAAAAAAGCTGTTAAAAGTTCTTTATTTTGTGTGAGATTCAGCTACGGGAAAGCTGCAGCAGCTAAAAACACGGCAAAAGAGGAGTGTGAACTGCCACTTCGTTTTTCCGGGATTTTATTTATGCGGTGCCCTCACAAACCCCGCCCCTCTTGGGTTTTAATCTCTCACTTTTTGCATTTAGGCTACTCCTTTCTTCCTCCAGGTTCTTTGCCCCATGAAACGCCAGTGCTTGCAGCCATTTTATAAATTAAAAACCCCGCTTCGTTCCCGCAATCACCCCAAAAGTTCGATTTTGTTCAAAACGAAGTTTTCCTAAATTTCCGAAAATTTCCACTTCGTAAAGTTCCCTTTTAATTGTTCCCCCATTTGCTTGTTGTTTAAAATTATTATTGGTACAACTTAAAACCCAAAAAAAAACTTTAATAATTTCTTGAAAAATGCTAATTAGGGGGAAAAAAATCTTGGGGGGGAAAAAAACTGGAGAATCACTTGTTGAGAAGGATCGGGGCGCACTTGTAGATCATAGATTAAGAACAGCATGCAATAACCCTCCTCGAAGGCAAGCGGATATTGGTTAAAAAAAAAGGGGCAGGGCCCGGACGGGAAAAATTACCGCTGTATAAAGCTTGTGGGCCCTTTGGAAATAGCTGTTCGTTTTGGGGCCCCAAAATTTAAGAATATGTAGTAAGCAAATAAAACAAGATGAGCAACCAAAGAATAAGGGAAATGGAAAACTTGTTTTTGGGGAAGTTTAAAAAGAATTTAAACTATTTTAGTCTTGAAGAATAAAACTGGGATGACATGAATTTTTTATTAAAAAATTAAAGGCCCCCAAAAAAGTATGGGAAAAAGCTATTTCATGGAAAATCCCTTCAAAAGAAAAGGGGGAAATTTCCCGGCGGGAAAGAAAATGGGGGACCCATCACGAGTAGAAAGTTTCTTCAATTTTCAATTTGCAGGTCCCTAAAACATTTTGGTGGCCCGGGCTCTTTGTTTTATGTTTTGCTCAGTAGGGCTGGGTTCACACATTTTATTCATGCACTTGGAAGGGGCATGTTTTTTTACAGAAAAAAAAAAATTTTTTTTTTTTTTTCCCAAATTTTCACGTATCACCCAGCAGTCACTGTGTAAAAAAAATAAACAGGAGAAAAATTCCCTTTTCTAACCACTCATAGTGACAAGGGTGCAAACCCTAAAAAAGGGTACAATAATACCCTTGCATTCGTCAGATATCCCACAAATTTACCGTCATATTGTTACAAAAAATATCCCAAAAAACCCAAAAACCCTCAAACCCCAATTTTACCACTACCTAAGGCCTAAATAAAAATGCCAGAAAATGATACATTGAACTACCATGGCCAGGCTTTACAGAATAAAGTAAATTAAAATGTAGTTACAGCCATGATTCACCGGTACGCTTTTCTGATGTATGGTCGTCTTCCCTTTTGTTTTTCCTTTTGGCCCAAACCCATGATGACTTTTCCCAAACACGACTCGTCTCTGCATAAATTTTCCAACCCCTCTAGAAACCCACTTTTCCGCAGCTCCATACCCGTTTATTTTTTTACAAAGGGGGGAAGGTGGGAATGGGGGGATACCACAGTTAACGCAGAACAAATTTTCCCGGGGGGGAAGGGAAAGAAGGGAAAAAAATCCCCGAGTTTTTTGCAGCTGTGGCCTGCCCCCAAGATCAATTGTGCAACCGATTTCCCTCTTCCCCCCCGAAGACGCAACAGCCTGACCTTTTTGGGGGTGCAGTAAATAAGGTTTTGTTTTTCATTTTTAACTTTTTTTTTTAAATGTTATATGATCCCCTTGTTCATAAGGGAGTTATATATACACCTAATGTGGATAAGCCCCTTTAGGGAGGTGTAAGTGCCCCCTTTTTGGAGGTAAAAGTCCCCCCATATTAGGGAGGTATTAGGGCCCCTCCATATTATACATAGGTCCCCCATATTAGGGAGGTACATAATCCCCATAGTTAGGCAGGGACATAGGTCCCCTTAAAGTTTTGGAATGTAATGGCCCTTCATATAGGCAGGTAAAAGGTCCCCTAACAGTTAGGAGGGAAATGGTACCTCATAGTTAAAGAAAATGAGAAAAAAAAACATTTAAAACTTTCCTTTCTCTTTCCCCTTGATGCCTTGTTCTTTTCTTTCCCTGCTTGGGGTTGTGGGGCCCCAGAGCGCCGAGAGGTCCCCCCCGCTGGCGGCGTGACATCAACACCCGCCAGCACAGCGACACTCCTCGGCGCCCCTAGGCCCCCAGCCCATCCAAGTGCGGTGTTTTGGTCTAAAAGAACAGCAAAAACAATAATCATTTTTTGCGCTGCTGCCCAGTTTTCTGTTGCAGAGCGAACAGTATTTTTTTTTTTGACGGGCCCCCCGGGCTCCAGTCCGGGTTAGGCAGGGAGCCCTGGATAAAACGGGCCATACACCAGCCTGAAACGTGAAACGGAAAGCCGCCGGGAAATGGACAACAGGAAAAGTTTAAGTTTCAAGAAAGACTGAATGCCACTTACTATTAAAAAAATATTCATATTATGACATTAAAAAAACTATCCATTGAAGGCACCTTTTGGATCAGAAAAAGAAATCACCTTAGGGCAGATTTTTTTGTCTTTGGTTTCAAAATCTTCATCAAAGGGGGGGGAAACCCAAGCTTAAAAAAAAATTTTTCCCCTTTTCCAATTTTCCCCATCTTTGGTTGAATTGAGAACATTGTATTTCTTCAACCGTACCCTACTATGTATCTATGTGATGACAAATTTCAAGGGGGAAAAGTATGTATGCGGTGGGGTTTTGGCCGGGGGTTTTTAGCCCAAGTCTTCATGTATTCAAAGCAGGGGTCAAAAATTTTATTGATTTTTCCAGCCTGCACACCTTTAAAATTGGTTACAGACCAAAGCTTACAACACTAGGGCAGAATGTTTTTGTAGGGATGCAAGTAAAATTTTTTGGGGTTTTCGTGCTCCTGCCCCACAATTGAATAAACTATATCCCAATTTTTTTTCAGAACATGTTTTTCTGTAAACCCTTTATTAGATCTTTTCCTGTGGGGGAAAATATCAGATAATAATAGAGTATATTTTTAAAGAGTTACAAAATAAAAAAAAAGGAAATTGCCTCAACTTAAAGATTCTACACTTGTGTTATCTCGGTACAAATAAATAAAAAATTAAAAAATTTTGCATAATAAATAAAAAACTTTGCATATCCTTCCATTTTGACTCCCCCAACCCAAAAGAATCCACTTTTTTTTCAATTAAGTTAAGGAAAATTTTCCCCTAACCCAGAGGGGGGCTGCTAAAATCTTTTGCCCCCTCCTTTTTTTTTTTAAATTGCTTCTTGCTTTTAAAAAATTCCAGAAAATTATTATTATATTATTTTAATTTTTTTATTAACTACACTTTTATTGTGGAACCCCAAATATTTTCAAGTCCTGCACAAAAATCTAAAGTAGAAATTTAAACAGAGATGGAAGAAAAC
>JAODAL010073796.1:0-14611 GCA_025379985.1 Phyllomedusa bahiana
TACAAAAAAAGGTATTTTTGGCACCTATCAATTCACCTGTGGTGACTACAAAATTGCTGGATTCAAATTTAACTGCAAGGTACCTCTATCCTGCGCCAAAGTGAAAAAAAACACGTATCTGACATGTATACGGATGATAAAAGGTATTTTTGGCACCTAATCAAAACAAAATTGCTGTATTGAAATTTAACTGCAAGGTGGCTCTATCAACAGAGCTGGACTGGGCAAAAGTGAAAAAAACACTTATTTGAAATGTATACGGATGATAAAAGGTATTTTTGGCACCTAATCAAAACAAAATTGCTGTATTGAAATTTAAGTGCAAGGTGCCTCTATCAACAAATCTGGACTGGGCATTATTTTTATTTCTCTCTCTACTACCCCTTACACTAGACGATCTTGGGCAATATGGGCTAATAATAAACAAATTGACAGGGTAAGAAATACTAGTGGAGACATTTTTTCAAGTATGAAACATGATTTCTCTGCGTGAGTTGAGTCCTGTGGGTACAAAAGTGTTTAAGCGCAACATCCAGAATGCCTCCCTGTCATGGAGTAAATATTCTATGTTACCCTCTCTTAATGGTTTTAGAACTTTTTCAATACCTATGAGTTGTAAACCTCTAGTGTTTCCATTGTGACAATCATAAAAATGTTGTGAAACACTAGATTTTGTTCTGGTTGAATTATGTCCTATATCATACAAATGTTTGAGGAACCGTATTTTAAGTTTGCGAGTAGTACTACCCACGTACATGAGGTTACATAATTTACATCTAATAACATAAACTACGTGAGTAGTATTACAATTGATATATTTACGAATAGGAAACGACAAAGAACTATCAAAATTAGATATTTCTTTTGTTGGAAAAGCATATCCACAGGTTTTGCAAGGAAAATGGCCACATCTGACGAAGCCTTTGTGTCACAACCAGGTAGATATAATGCTTCTATTTGTGACTAGATTAGGGGATAAGATGTTACCCAAGGTTTCACTTTTTCTTGAAACAATTTTACAGCCATTTTGTAATATTTGACTGAGAACATCATCATCATTCAGTAGAGGAAGATATTTATATACTATATTTTTTATTTGTTTGAATTGGCGCGTATGATTAAGAACCAGAACTGGCTGGTGCTCATTTGTGATCAAATCTTTTTTAGGAAAACTACACAATAAGCTTTCTCTCTGGCGCTGATCAACTTTTAAAGCTGCTCTCTTTAATGTCCAACTTGGATAACCTCTAGCTTTAAGCCTATTAGAAATAGCCAATTTTTCCTTGTTATAATCATCTTCCAGGCTACAATTTCTTTTAGCTCTAGTAAGCTCACCTATTGGAATGGCTTTTTTAGTGCTTTTGGTGTGAAAACTGCGGTAATGCAGAATCGCATTGCCGGACGTAGGCTTACGGAATGTTTTAGACCTAATAATTTCCCCTGGCACTGCCTCTAACTCAAGATCCAAAAAGACAATTTGTTGCTGATGATGATGGAAGGTGAATCTAAGATTACACTGATTGTTATTGAGATAATCCACGAAGAGTGGTATGGCAGACATATCACCCCTCCAAATAATGAGGAGATCATCTATGTATCTGCCATACCACTCCAAGTGTTCCACAAAGGGATTTGTATCTGAGAAGATATACAAACGCTCCCACCAAGCAACTGTTAAGTTGGCCAATGAGGGCGAATATTTCGCCCCCATAGAGACCCCTTTTGTCTGCAAGTACATTTGTCCGTTGTAGGCAAAATAATTGTGTTTCATTAGAAAATCCATTGCTTGGAGTATATATTCCACAAATTCCGGGGCAAAGTCACTAAAATTTTCCAAATGGTATTGGAGAGCTGTAAGGGCCACGTGATGCGGAATGCTCGTGTAGAGCGATTCCACATCGCAACTGACCCAAATACAATCCTGTCCCCAAATTCTGTTGAACATAGAAGTTAGTACACTCTTAGTATCTTTGAGGTAACCAGGTGCACGACATACGAAAGGCTGGAGAATTGAATCCAGCCATTGACATAAGGGTTCTAAGAGGGAACCTATCCCAGAGACGATCGGGCGCATCGGTGGAGGACTGACCTGCTTATGGACTTTGGGAAGTCCATAGAGAATGGGTGTAACAGGACAGTCCGGCAGTAATGCGCCCGACCGTCTCGGGTCCAGGACCCCCAGGGAAACCCCCCTCCTCGAGTAATTTAGCAAGTATCTCTTTAAAAGACTCTATGGGATCTAAGTCTAATTTTTTATATGTAGTAGCATCATTCAAAAGTATCTGCATAGATTTGTGATAGTCTGTTTGGTTCATCACCATGACCATGCCACCCTTGTCTGCCATGCGGATAATTATATCTTTGTTGTTTTTTCATTTTAAAATTCATATTTTTTTCATTTTCTCTATTTTTTTTTTTTGACCAAGTAGCAAATTCCAGACTCATCAGTATCATAATAACTGTGTCTGAAACCAGGTATACAATAAAGTCAACATAAAACAATATAATAATACATTGTAGTGTATCATTCGCTTACATTGTATGTGTCACCTCTAAGTCTTTCCTGACACCCGTACGTACATCCAGTCTGCGGTAGGCTTTCGACACGCATTTGCGTTTCACATCTATGTCACTTCCGGTTTTCGCCCTCAGTGACGTGTCTGCTTTGCAGCCGCCTGAGGCGCGCACATCCGGATTGTGACGGGTTTGTGACACGCATCTGCGTTCCATTCCCATGCCACTTCCGGTTTTCTGCAGGGACGTGTTGGTTTGTTAGCTTCCCGCAGTACTGGCGTCTCGGTCTCAGGTATGAAACTTTCTTACAGGTGTTTGTAGTTTTTAATCAAGCATTGATTTTAGCACACTATAAAAAGGCTTGTCTATCAGTTGAGCGTTGCTACGACTAAGGGCATTACACCGCCCGAAACATGTCAGCGATCTGCTCACATTTGTCTCTTTGATTTGCCTGCCTGCCATTCCACGCCATTGTATGTTTTGTACCAGCGTCTATGTTTGGAATAAAGTCTTCTTTTATGCATTATCCCGGTGCTGATCATTGTATTTGTTTTGCACATTGCCTTGTGCACCTTGGAGCACAGATCGTGCACGGGAGATCAAAGAAGACAGCCACTTATTACAAACAGCAAAGAGGTGAGCTGGTTACCTTATTTTTCACTAAGTCTGGTTGCATAATATCCAGTCTTCTTTAAAGAGCTTGTCTGTGTTCCCCCCCCCCACCCCGCTCCCTCCCGTGACTTTTCAGCGGTAGATGCTCCTTTAAAATTCTCTGCCTAACTACCTCAACTCTGCAAATCTCTGATCTAACTACGTTCTCAGGATGACAGCTAAAAGTAGAGCTGACTCTGTGAACAGCATAATTTCGCTGAGCTGTTTGCACAGAGGCAGAGCGCACGTCCTACAGCTTTGAGATACTGACACACACTGATCATGAACAGGAAGGGCTGTTCTATGTAAAACGAGGTCATGTGATTTTTCCAGCCAATCACAACCATACACATCCCAGTCATGACGTCGCACACACAGCTCACCCTGCTCTATTCTGTAAGCTGATTTGCTGCCCGCCAAAATAACAGGAAGCGCCGAAAATGGCGCGATATTAATAGATTATGCACAGATTTTAACCTAAATTATTGCGTGATCTAAAAAATCCGATCACCGTAAATACCGTGCCGATTTCAACTTTGTCGATAATACTCGCTCAACACTAGTTGTGACTATGGTCAGTACCCTTCAGAATCATATTAAGCAGGTTGAACTCCGTACCCTGTGTCACGGATAGCCGCTCAGTTTGTACCGGAACCGTAGACAACGGGTGTGTGGATCGTCTGGGCCACTACGAGCAAAGATGGTATAGATGCAGATCATGCCATGGAGCAGAGGCTAAGTGGCCTCAGGTCCTCATTTAAGTCCAACGCAAGACTGGACAGACTTAGCTGTGGGGAACTCCCAGGTCGCTACCCCTGACATGGCTACTCGTGGTGACAGCTGAAGTGCCGAATGTAGGACACCGAATACAAGCAAAGATGACGGGTGACAAGAAGCTGCAACCATAGACTTGTAGTAAAGTCCCAGACAGGTAGCAGACTGATATGTACAATATACTTGCTGACAATCCAACCATGTATATCAAAAAAGGACTGGGAATTTTTTTTCCTTCACTACATGCAGATTTTGCTCAAACCTACATGTCTCTCTGAAGTGTGTCATGCCAAATCAGCACAATGTTTATCTATCCATAAAGCAACACTCCACCTTTATCAAATTTAGTTTATCTACACATAGTTACGTTTTACACAATTAAAAAACATAAAAGACCCAGGATTACAGAATCAACTTGACATGGTATACAACAAATGAATACTAATGAACTAATTACCAGATGTCTAGTTCATCAGTCTATATTACAATTCATTAAATGTATAAGAATGAAAAGAAACATTAATGCAAGAATAAATAAATACTTAAAGTCCACAAATCTCATTAGATCATAAATTAACAAAAATATAAGAATAAATTGCAAAGGCAAATTGCAAATGTGGTTGTGCCTGTAAGCTCTGACCTGTAACCTCCTCTCCCACCCTTCTCTCCTACCACTTTGTCATGCGGTCTAGTGCCGACATAAAATACAGCTCTCACATATCATTCCATAATCTCCTTATTTCCACCTATAACCCCAATGGGAGTTTGTACAGAGTTAGGGCACAGTTAAGAAGCTGCTGGAAGAATTAGCTTTCTAAGGTATTTGTCTACAAATTCTACAGAGACAAGTCTTGGCCGGGAAAAGTCGTCATGCACTGAAGGAGGGAAAAAAAGGGAAAGGGGACTACTCAAGTCAGAGAAGACTTCTGTGAGTCACTGGATGTAACTGCAGGGTGATCACTTGTATGTCTACAGAGCGCCAATGTCTGCAGGGCGCCTGTGTATAACTGGTATCCACCCCTATATGGTCACTGTATGGTGGTAATATTGTTCCTAGTGTAATCCAGGAGCATTCCTAGGGGCTGGTGAGGCAGGCAGTCGCCCTGGGTGCCGCAGTGATACTCTCCAGGGGAGAGGGGGTGATTACTATCTGGCTCTGCACGGCCATTTTAAAATGGTCATGCAGATTTGCAGCTGCACACTAACTGTGCAGCTACTTCTATAGGGAGGAGGCAAGAAATTTCATTCCCACCCCTCCCTTTCTAAATTGAGCACTGGGGGTTATGAAAAGTTTTCATCATGCCCCTATACGTTTGACTCTCCTACCCTGGAAGTCTAGGCTTTTGGTCTAAGAGATCTTGGGAGCAGTGTGCCGGTGTATGGGGCAATGCGTTACAGTCTTACGTGTACACGGGGGTGGCAGGGAAAACAGGGAGGGAGTGCCTTTTTTATTTTTTACCCTTTACACCTGCCTATCTACCTACACACAGCTCTACACACAGGTGGCATATCCTTACCCACAGAGGGCATATACCTACCTACAGAGGCAAATATCTACCTACAGGGGGTTATAAGTCTCTACCTACAGTGGGCATATATCTCTACCTACAGGGTGGAAATATCTATGTCTACAGGGGGCATATATGTACCTACAAGGGGCATGTACCTACCTACAGTAGCCCTATATCTACCTACAGGTGCCCTATATCTACCTACAAGGGGCATATACCTACCAAAAAGGGGCACATATCTACCTACAGTGGCCCTATATCTACCTACAATTGCCATTTTCCTACCTACAGTGGCTCTATATATCTACCTACAGGGTACGGGTATATCTAAACACAAGGGCATATGTACCTACAGGACCTTAAAAACTTGTTTGGGGCCAGATATTCTACCTACAGGAGACCAACATCACATAAGGGGGACTATATACCCCACCAAAAGGGCCTATACATCTACATATAGGGGGACTATTTATCTACCTACAAGGGGCATATATATCTACCTACAGGGGGGTTATATACCTACTTGCTAGGGGCTTATATATATACATACTGGCCTCTATACTCAGGGCTACCTTCAGGAATGTTAGGCCCCTCATACAGTCAGAGTGTCTGCCCCCCCTCAGAAAAGAAAAATCTTGGGGTGACTGGGGTAAAAAAAGCAATTGCACCATGGGTTTTTTTTCAGTTGATTGTGTGGTATTAGGATATGTTCACCTTTTATTTGCGGGGCTTTAAAGGATTTTCTCATTACGACTTTCAGCCCGTCATGAGCCCGGGAGTTAATTTAGGGCGTGTTCTGGTCTGTCTCTTCGCCCCTCTCCCCCCCTCCCATCAGCAACAGGGAGCATCCGAAAATTCTATACAGGGGGGGGGAGGGGTTAGCTGCCAGGTTCACCCTGTGTGTGCCTAGCCTAGGTCTGTTACAGAGAGTGCTGATCTATGAGTGTAGATACGAATGTGAAGTGGATGTGCTTAATACACAAAGCAGAGAGGATTCAAGTGTTCCTAAATCCACCTTCTTAGCTTACAAGTCCCACATATCCTGCAATACAACAAGGGTCAGTGTTTACTATACTCAGATTCTCACTAATACCTGAGAGCATAAAGTATTCACCAATGCCTGATCCAGTAAAAGTATTAGAATAGTCCACAGCTCCACAACATCATGATTATATAACAGACAGGGTCACTTGCTGTCACATCTATCTGTGTAGAGAGCAGGAGGAAGCCAGGGACATACACAGGTTAATAATCCAGAGGCAGCATGGACACAGTTGCAGAGTCCTCCCTCCCCCCTTCCCTCTACTACAGAAGCACTGGTCGGGAGGAGCTCTCTGCTCCGACCTGTCTTAAAAGACTGAGGGTCATAAAGACCCTGACGCCAGTAAGATAAGGATCAAACAGGTCCGGGCTGCTATAGAATTTGGAGGAGCTGATGCACCTCCTGCTAACAGGGCTAACCCTCAAATCATAGACATATGTAATGAACATCAATTGCAAAGCCTTGTTTTTTTAAAGAAATCTTTTAATTAAAACCAGATCATTGTAGCGAGACAACCCCTTTAATGTGGTGCATAATTGCACTGCAATACGCCCGAAGTATGGCCTGCAAATACAGTAATTCTTAGCTCTGATTGAGCTGCCATTTTCCATGTGGGAAAAAGAATTGACATGTCCCTTGTGAAGGTCAATGGGAGCCGGCACAGAGAATTTTAGAAGTAGGTGCTGTCCAGCGCATACTTCCAACACACTTGGCATATTGTGGCACGTACAGTAAGTTCTGCAATACCCCGTGTGAACATACCCTTAGTGACAGATTAACTTTATTCTGTGGATCAGTACTATTCTACTGATATTAAATAAATATATATATATATATATATATATATATATATATACTGTACAGTTTTTGTTATATTTTACTACTAGAAAAGAGTACATATATTTTTTTTTGTTGCATCATCATTTTCTATTACAGCAATAACCTTTTTAGTTTTATGTCAGAAAGCCGTCACTGCTTTACTGTAGTCGCCCGCGTACTGTGAGACTGTGCTTGGCAGCTACACTATAACAGTGACAGATGGCCTGCTAACTAGCGCACATTCCCAGCACATAATTAACCACTGTGCATGCCTGGTAGTGCATGCAGTAATGATAGGTCCCATCACTTTCTTCCATACACTTAAATAAAATAAACCTATAAAACACACAAATATAAAAATGGATATGACTTTTTATACTTAATTTTTTACTTAATTCTGATATTTTCTATGGTGTTAATATATATGTTTTTTAATATCTTCAAAACTTTTGACATTCTTCTTTCAACCTCTCTTTAATATTTGTACAAGTGATCGCTAGTACAATACACTACGGTGCTTATGTAATGACAGTATACTGCTCCATTCTAGCAATCTCCATACAATCACCCTGCCTCTGGCCACAAGTAGGTAGGGCAGGTAGGAAAAGTAGGTAAACCATGCATCCTGCAGAAGTTTCTGTGAAGTTTATGTATTGCAGCAGAAAACCAGACAAGAAAACAAAGAGTTTAATCTGCAAAGTTTCAAAAAAAGGATGTGCCCAGCTTACCCAACTATATTGTAACAAGAAAATAGTGTGTTCCCCTCACCTGCTCTTGAGAGATGCGCATCAGGGCAGACCGCTGGGAAATCTCACCGCTACTGTTATACCTGATGAACTTCTACCCCTTGACTACTCACCTCAGGAGATCCCGACACCATATATTCCAGCTTGTCTGCCCCAGATGAAGAAACATCTCAGCTGTTCCACTGATATGTGGGGCCGTGAGGCTGCTTCAAGACACCGGCCACAATTGGCCGGAGAAGAGCAGCAGGCAGCACGACAGTTATGCCTCAGCCCACAACACCACTGCCACAGTGCATCCCCTGCACCCACAGCACTTGGCCAGTGCCACAGCACCCTGATACTAAAGTCAGGAAAATGCTCAGGAAGAAGGTGCTGCCCAGGCCCTTCCTAGCCCACTGCCCAGCACCTAAACGCCAGCAATCAGCAATGACACAAACTGTACACACGGTATAAACACACATACTCTGTATACAGACTCTATATATACACACATATGCTATTTACAGACCATATATACACACATATGCTATACACATACTCTATATAAACACACACTCTATATACAGACTCTACATATACAAACATATTCTATATACAGACTCTATACATACAAACATGTGCTATATACAGACTCTATATACACATGCGCTATATGCAGACTCTTTATATACACAGATATGCTATATACAGGTTATATATATACACACATATGCCATTAACACACAATGCAGACAAGTTATATACACACACTATATATATGCACATGCCATGTACAGACACTATATACATACCCATGCTATATATGCACATACAATATACATACAGATGGTATATACACACATACACACACTATATTCACACATGCACACACTAGATACACACACCAGACATAGTATATGTACACACAGAACTGAGGCCTTACCCCTTTGTTCACATGTCTGGGTCCCATCACAACAGAGGGCCCCTTCTTCACATTTCTGGGCCGCATCAAAGCAGAGGGCCCCATCTTCACATGTCTGGGCCCCCTCACAGCAGAAGAACCTTGCCCCTTCCCTCACATTTCCAGTTCTCTCTCCCTAGAGGGCTCCTTCCTCCATCCCTCACTTCACCCAGGCAGTGTCTCCCTCATTCAGCTGGGCCCCTCCTTCCATGGAGTGACACTCACAGGCAGCTGGTGACACTGCTATTCTATTCAGGCTGAGTACCGTTTGCAGCGAATCAGCAGTGTCACAGACTACCTATGAGTTTCGGCTCTGCTGCTTCCCCAACATATAGTAAAAAGAATAGGCCTCAAGCCTGTTCTTTTTACCAAACTTATGAGACAAAGGGGCCTGCAGATGGTGGGCCCCCTTTTATCACGTTGTGCTCCGGGACCCGTACAACAGTACCCCCAGTACTGCCCTAACAGCGGTTCTTTCTATACCTACCTAATGACTGGGGGTCTATATTCCTACCTACAGGGTGCTATATATACCTACCCACCTACCTACAGGGTGCTTTATATATCTATCCACCTACCTACAGGGGGCTTATAGAACTATATACTAGGGACTTATATTCCTCTATATTGGGATGCATATAAAGTACCTATCTACTTAAAAGAGGACCTAAATACCCACCTATTGGGGGACCTATAGGTCTACCTACCTACATACTTTATTGGGGGATTTAACTACCTCCCATATGGGAATACAAAATAAGACTAAAACTTGGTGCACAAATGGGAGCATAGCCATTTGGTGGCACTTTTACTGTTAGAAGCACAAGGCGGTCATTATTACCATTGGGGCGCTATGGATGAGGAAGGAAAAGTGAGTAGATTAAGATGTTTGTTTTGTAAATTCTACAGTAAAGAGTCGTGGCTTGGAGAAGACGTCAGGGCAGTCTGGGACCGATGGTGAAGAAAAAGGGAAAGAGGACAACCCATCAGAAAGAAAACAACTCATCACAACATCACCTGTTGAGTCCCCTGGATGTAGCTTTACTGTACACACTTAAAAATGGTGCAACGATTGCCTGTTTACACTTGTATCTAACGCACTCTACTGACATGTATGGCTGTAGTATAAAGGCTCATAGTTCAGTAAACGGTATTGTGTATCAGTCAGTCACTATGCTGTTGTAATATGTGGCCATGGTGTGGCGTTATTATTCGTTCACTATGTGGTGGTGATTTGTGGTCTTAGTGGGATTATTTTTAATATTGTTTATGGAACTCTGGTTTTGTGTAGCAGCATTACTTTGTAATTGTCTGACTGTTATTAAGTAGTTTTATACATAAAAACCGTCCGAAAATGAGCACAATTGTGCTCTATGGAAAACCCGTGCAGCAGTCCCCACTGCACGGGTTTTTACGTCCCGGGCAGTTTTTTTTTTTCCTTCCCGCGGGCCCGCTCAGAATACATTGAGCATGTTTACATTCTACCGTCCCGTTTCCTCCATAGAAATGAACACCTCTAGGGAGGGGGGCGGGCTGTTCTCTGCTCTTTGCGGAGAAAAGCCCCCACCCCCTGCGGCCGTGGGGACGGCCGCAAAACAGGACAAGTGCCGTCGTTTGTCCTGTACAAAACGCTAGCCAGGTCGGGACAAAGGCATGGTGCGAACGCGGAATGCGAACTCAGCACTTCGACCTTCCTCAGCTAGGCAGTCCAGGACACCGGGAGCACTATAAAATTTCTGGACGAAGAAAGGTTCAATGACATGGGCCAGGCAGGGATGTGCTCCAGCCTACCGATCTTAAGGGCGGCCAGCAGATTTCGCCCGATATCGCACACCACCTTGCCTGGCACAAAGAGGTTCTTGCCACCCAGCCAGCGCTCGATTCTCGTTGCGGATGAGCGTCCACACTCCAGACCTGTTGTGGTGGACATTCTCCAAGACAGATTAATTTCAACACGGCAAAACGGCCTGGTTTCTCTGGGCACGTGGATGGCCACCAAGAGGACCCTGGGGAAAGAACCCTGCATCATCCCTGGCGGTTTTGAAGAGCGGCCCCGAGCCTTAGCAGCCACCGTCACCCCCAAAGACATCCACCAGCCCTCACCCAGTGAGCTGTCACAGAGATATAGCGGCCTAGGCCCGTGCTACAAGTCCCCATGTGTCGGTGGTCATAAATTGGACGTTTCCCCGCCACAGATTCAGACAATGCGCTTGAAATTTTAGATGACACGTGGCGGCCAGGCAGGACGGCTTTTCTGCAAAGAAATGCCCTGCTTGGCATCTGGTATTGGGGGCAGGCAAGGGCCATGACGTGGCGGAACCCATACTTGTCCCACCAGACGGAAAGGCAACATTTCCAAGGCCAAAAGCCTGGCAATGTCGACATTAGCTTTTGGCTTGGGATGGTTTGGTTTGTCTTTCTTCTGCTCCCAAACTGGAAGACAGATGCTGGCTGCTAGGCCTTGCCGCTGTACGCTGTGGCAGGTCATCAAACTGGTCGGAGGAGAAGGGGTAGGATGGTCTCTGTGGTGCTGTGGTAACTTCGGCGACGGTGGAGGCCTGAAGCGAGGCTGATCCCTGATCATGACTCTGATAGACATGGCAGCTGAGACGATGGTGAAGGTGGTGGAGGAGGCGGAGACAGAGGGGAGTGACAGTGTTGGAGGCCCGGCGTACGGTCCTGTCCTTTTTTGGCAAGTGTTTGCCTCCATATCAACTCATGGCATTCGCTGCATGTGACAGACCATTGTGGTGGTGGTAAAACACCTAAGGTTTCTATGGCCCCACTACTTTATGCGTTTTACAGTCAAAGGCGGCATATGACATCGCTGGGTGAATCAGAGGCTTGCTCAAAGAAGGCCAGGCTTCGAGAAGGTCCTGACCTTTTTGACGGCGATAAGCGAGGATCAGGATTCCGCTGACCGTGGCTGGCCTGAATCATATCAGCAGACTTTCTGCGACCGCCTCCATCCCTTTTTGAGGCGGAACCCGTACTGACACTACCCATCGTCTTCCTCCGTCGTTCCAGTGATGTAAGCGCCGCGAAGGCAAATCTGCTGAAAAGACCCACGGTTGGATCCGCAATGTCGTCATCATCATCATCAAACAACAGTGACTTTCGTCATCCTGACATTCTGCATCCGGGGAGCTGGGGGCTACAACAAGAGGGACTGAAAGGCTTTTGCCGCCCCCCCCGGGGGATTTTTTGCCGAGGGGCCGGCTTCCTTTCCCTCCTTGTGGCATCAGTAACTTTGCGTCGAGCGGAAAAAAATATCCTTTTTGGCCTCTTGATCTTTTAACTGCCTTCTGACCCCAACGCATTTTGGGGGGTACAAATTGACTTTTGGGTGCTTCAGTTGGAACGGATGCTGGTGATGCTATGACAAATTTTGTGGCCGTGGGGGAGGCAGGGGGTAAGACTGCTGGAGGCGGGTTGCTTCCCCATGAAGGAAGATTGGCACGCTTTTCATTCTGAGTTCACAGGGCCCTTTCCCCCAGCGATGACAGGCCCGAGGGGGCCTGCAATAACGATCCGCTGGCTGGGGTTTTGCGCCAGCACGGGAAAGGAGCCCCTTCTCTCGTACCTCACCCCCATGCCCTCCCCCCCTCTTTGTCGTTCCACCTGAATTTGGCCCATGTTCAAAAATTTAAAAAAATTTTGGAAGGTATGGAAGAGTTTTGGAAGTCTCTTATTAAAAGACGGCAAATACAGCTTTTTAATCCTCAAACAAAAAAAAATTTCTGGTTTTAAATTTAACTGCAAAGTAGATCTATTAACAAAGCTGGCCTGCGCCAAAGTGAAAAAACACGTATGTGACATGTATTCGGATAATAAAAGGTATTTTTGCCACCTTTCAATTCACCTGTGTTGACTACAAAATTGCTGTATTAAATTTTTAACTGCAAAGTAGATCTATAAAACAAAGTGGCCTGCGCCAAAGGGGAAAAAACAGTATCTGAAATGTATACGGGATAATAAAAGGTATTTTTTGGCACCTATCAATTAAATTTGCTGTATTCACATTTAAGTGCAAGGTGCCTCAATGAATGAACAAAGCTCTAGTGCGCCAAAGTGAAAAAACACATATCTGAAATGTATACAGTAAATAAAAGTTTTTTTTGGCACCTATCAATTCCCCTGTGGTGACTACAAATTGCTGTATTCACATTTAAGTGCAAGGTGCCTCAATGAACAAAGCTGTAGTGCGCCAAATTGAAAAAACACATGTCTGAAATGTATACGGATATTAAAAGGTATTTTTGGCACCTTTCAATTCACTAGTGGTGACTACAAAATTGCTGTATTCAAATTTAACTGCGAAGTAGATCTATCAACAAAGCTGGCCTGTGCCAAAGTAAAAAAAAACACGCATCTGAAATGTATTCGGATAAAAAAAGGTATTTTTGGAAACCTATCAATTCACCTGTGGTAACTACACAATTGCTGGATTCAAATTTAACTGCAAGGTGGCTCTATCAACAAATCTGGACTGGGCAAAAGTGCAAGAAACACGTATCTGTAATGTATTCGGATAGTAAAAGGTATTTTTTGGCACCTTTCAATTCCCCTTGTGGGGGACTACAAAATTGTGTTTTCACATTTAAGTGTAAGGTGCCTCAATGAACAAGGCTGTAGTGCGCCAAAGTGAAAAAACACGTATCTGTAATGTAGTGTTGAGCGATTGCGTTGGCTATCGAGATCGATCGATAGTCGATAGTCTGCCGCTATCGATAAGGTTTTTCGATAGTGAGCGTCGATTATGAGCGATGACCATTAAAGTCTATGGGAGAGCAACAACACCCTTCATTATTACAACCCAAAACAAGGCTGAAGAAGCTGAAATTAACATCCACAACAGTCAAATGGATCGTCCTACATCTTAGGCAACACCTTAGGTTAAAAAGTCACAGAAAAAAAGTCCCAGACCATTCACTATCCCTGTCTTGTACCACAGCCTGACCCCTTAAACCTGCATCACCCACAAATTAAAAAGTGCCAGAAGGCAGTATGATATGAAACCATCATGTTACTTGAACTGGACATTGAATTTTCCCTGTCCTGGAACGCAGCTGAGCCCAAACCCGCATGACCCGCACATTTAAAAAGTGCGCAAAAAAGGAGTCTTTCAACCCCCATTTTTAGTTTCACTAGACATTGACTATACCTGTCCTGGAACACCCGCATGAGCCCCAAACCTGCATGACCCCAGATTTAAAAGTTTCCGCAAAAAGGAGTCTTTCAACCACCATTTTGTTTTTACTAGACTTGACTATACCTGTCCTGGACCGCAGTATGACCCTTAAACCCGTTGACCGCCAGATTTAAAAAGTGCCGGGGGAAAAGGAGTCTGTTATGTCTGTTATCTGTTATGTTTTGTATAATACACGGTATTTTTTGCACCTTTCAATTCACCTGTGGTGAATATTTGAGTTGCTGTTTTAAGATTTACGTAGATGCTGCGTCATTGAACAATGCTGGGTGTGCAAAAGTCAAAAAACATGTATCTGTTTTGTTTTGTTTTAAAAATGGTTTTTTTTTGACCTTTCAATTACCTGTGGTGAATATAGAATTGTGTTTTAAGATTTGTAAGTGCTGGTCAATGAACAATGTGGGG